>BJCO01002048.1:0-12500 GCA_018326465.1 Flaveria floridana
AATTGTCTAGACTAGTATATATACATAATTCTTGTACTTGTAAAATTATCACTCAATAAAATAAGAAAACCCTAGTTGCCCCAAGTGGACGTAGGTTACACAACGTAACCGAACCACTATAAATCTCGTGTCTCGTTTATTGATTTCGATTATTGTTCTCGTGTTTGTGTTCGTGATTCGCGTGTTTGAGCGTTCTGATCCTAACACTGCTCGATCGCAGCAACAATCTGAATGAAATTTTCAGGTACCGAACCAAGTAGTTTCCGAACCAGTCTCTTGTTATTCATGATATGCCCAAGATTGCTTGCTTGTGATGCTATCACTAATCTTCCCGGCATAGACATCAAGTGATTCGTTAACACCCATTCTTAGAGATTCAAACTCTGACTCAAGAGTTTGTAACCTAGCCTCTTTAACTCTATCAACTCCTACATGTTGAACTTTTAATGCGTCCCAAATTTCTTTGGCTGAAGTAAGATTAGCAATTTGCAATACCATATTTTCTAGAATTGCTTGGTATAGCAATGCAATTGCTGTATTATTCTTTTTCTCATCAACTTCAGTTCCCGCTTTTGGTTCAACGGTTTCCCAAATTCCATGGACGTTAAAGATTGACCTGATCTTTATAGCCCAATTGGTGTAATTTGTGGAGTTTAACATTTTTCAATGAGTAGCTTAAACCAGCCGGTCTGACCAACTCACAACCTTGATGGTAAGGTTTGTTGTTTTTTGAAAGACTGAAATCGTAGTTAATGGTTTGGCCAAAGTTTTAAGTCAAAACCAACGCAGTGGACCGTAAACCCCCTAGACTGATGTTAACAATTTATAAACCGGAAAATTCATTCTGATATATTACAATAATCAAAAGGAAACATACGACTCTTTTCATCGAGAGCCCAAACTCAAAGGTTAGGATGCAGGATATTGCTTTACCTTTGCTTCAAGAGCCCCATTTTAAAGCTTTCAGAAGCATTTCATGCCAGCTTCCAGCCAAAAATCTTATGAACAGGTCTGAAAAAATTTTACTAGCCCTAAACAAGCCTAGAATCAACCTAAATTATTTTGAACTATCGCTTTAAAAGCCTCATTTTTAGGCTTTCAGACACATTTTCTGGCCAACTTCCAGTCAAAAATCGTATTAACATGTCTAAAACAATTCTACTAGCCCTATACAAACCTGGAATCAGCCTATAGGCTATAACAATTTAACCTAACTTAAAACAAGCCTAACAAATGTCTAAAAACCCCTTAAACGGTATTTTCGTCCTATGTGTCTCACTTAAAATGCCCTCGTTTTTTAAGCATCTTGCCCTTAGGCTTAAGGCTCACCCTTTGCGCCTGAATTCTCACTCTACAAATTGGCTTTCTTTAGATTCTTCAGGTGGACCCTTGATTACAAAAGAATTTTTGTATCCTCTTTTTAGAGTTTTATGCCATAATACATGAGCAAGCAATATTCATCTCTTTCCTAATCCCAATTCCCAAATTCAAGTATAAAACTGCTTTGAAATGTTGGATATATTCAAAGATATTATTCATATGGAAACAATTAAGATCCATTTGGCCAGTGAAACCATATCCTATTTCTGTATTGATGCATCAGATATATAAACATTCATCTGGCTCAAATTTAACTTTGTGACGCTCGAACTCCTTTTCTTCCCACATCTACTCATCACATGTTTGATCAAGCAGTATTCATTGCAGTCACTGGTTCAATGGATGGAAATAAATGTCGAATTATTTGCTTGTTTAGAGTTTATAGCGAATTGTTCAAAATTTCTACAAATCACAGTTATTAATTCGGTCGATTTTCTTTTCGAAACACAGACCCATAACAAACAACGTGAATCGTGATGAAGAAGAAGAAGAACATACCCGATCGCCGATGTTGCACTGATTGTGTTCATCGTGTGCCATGAACTTGGAGGTACGTTTAACGTAGCGGTTGTAGAGCTTGTTATGGAAGAGCCTATCGACGGCGACCACCACCGACTTCTGCATCTTGTTTGACACCACTGATTTCATCTTCCTCACGCAAAATCACCGAATGAATCTTCGAAATCTCAAGAAGCTGCCGATCAAATTCTCTTCGTCGATGATATTCAGAAATCCGAGTGACGGCGTTGTGGATCGTCACTGATGTGTGTTCGTTTACATATTATAAACCCTAAAGTATACTTACTCTCCATTTCAACCCTTGATTTTGCATGTATCCCTTCTCAACCCCTTTACTTTTAACCATTCATGAGTTTATTTCACATGGAGCGATGGAGATGTGAGTGTAAACAAGCTAGAGCCCGATCTCGAGTTTTTTTTGGGAGAGAGTGGTTGAGGAGAAAATGGGAAGGGAAACTAAGTGAATCTTCCTCAATATTTTCACAGGCACTAAATCCAACCTTAACAACAGCATTATGAACCATTAAACATGCCAGATTCAGTTTAATTAGCATCATCCTTATCCTCTAAACCCACATATCAACACACCGATTTCAAATCAAAACAACATCACACTTACAAATATCAACCAAAACACACCATCAATTCAAACAACACTACACCAACCATTTCAAACGACCTTATAAAACCTACACTCAAACTAGGTCAAAACATAAACTAAACACATTCACCTCACATTCAGCACAATTCGACCCAAAAACCCAAATCAAACAAAACTTACAAACACTCAGAACAATGATACCTTCGAAGGGACGATGTTGAGTGTTCTGTCAATAACTTGACTCTTTTCAAGATGATCGCCGTGAGACGACATTGAGCGAACGTTGGTGGTCCGGTGAGTCCATAGAGGTGTGAGTAGCTTGGATCCATTAGCAGCTATGGGGACTCGTAGGTGCCCTAAGATTGCTGATCTCAAAGCCGACGCCATTGTTGATTTGATTCACCTTGTTGTTCTATCGTTTGCTTTTGCTTGAAGATGATGTGAACTTATGGCCTTATGGGGATGAGTATTGGGCTATATCTTCAACCCAAAGCCCAAAACCAAATACATATTACATTTTTTATAGTGGTTTTTACTTTTTTAGAGTTCATAAAAATCAAGTCCGCGTGACATGATGTGTTTGTGAATCTTCCAATGCGTGTTTGTGATGGTGATGTATTGTTGTTGAGTGCATAAAAGAAACATATGAAGTTGTGAGCATGAGATAACTATATTTTTTAAAAATAGTTTTTAAAGTTGTGTTACAGATTTTTGAAACACTATTGGTCTTAGATAATTATGTTGTGTTATATGTGTTACACTATCAGTTTTATCTTGTAGATTTGTTCGTTTCTTCCCAAAAACCATTTTTGAGATAGATAGAAAGTAGGGATAAAAGGACGTAGAAGAAAGAATAAAAATAAAATAAGTGAGTTGTGATGAGAATAGAGTGAACTCATAACTAATTATAAGTGTTTGAGACTTATTGACTCGATATGGATGGAAGAGGAGAAGGTATCGACTAATTTTCCCTCCAAAGAGAATGACCTGGAACATTGAACCCCACTGGAATTCAAATGGTCTAGGTTGATAAATCGAGAATCTTGGTTACCCAATTCTCGAATTCATAGCAAACCTTTATTTTACTTGATACTTACTTCCCCCTGCCATGATAATTGTGTATTTTGTGGCTTCACCTTTTATTTTATCAAAACGCTTTGTTACGGACGATGTCAGTGGTCCAAGAGATTTTGCTATCAATTTTTGCACCATAGTTATTCTTTGCATTGAATATTCCCTGATGTATTCTAAACAAATGATTATTGGCTTGTCTCAGGCTCTACATAATTGTTTATTAAACACTTCACACCATTTGTTTAAAAGCACATCACACTTGGCCCTTCCTATTTGTTAAACATTACCATATAACATAACTTAAAAACATAAGTGAAAGCATGAATAACATAATATAAGTAAATGAAAATTACCACTAAAATGAGATCTTGCCCAGGAGTTTGCTGGAATCTTAATCAACCAATCATATAGAGATGAATCTTGCTTTTTAATTAGTTCCGGGTGCTTGTTAAACCCAGTTACTGTTGTAGCACTTGCACACTTCCAAAACATACCGTTGCCCTTTCCATTTAATTCCTCATGTTTTCATGAATGTGTCTTACACAAAATCTATGCTTAGCACTTGGAAATACATCTTCTATTGTAGGTATTAGGCCCTAACAGCTATTAGCCCCTCTGAATCACAGTTCATAACCCTCATCATCTTCACTTTCTTTGTCATCTGATTCATCATCTACAATAGATCTATATTCATCCATGTCAACTTCCACGCTTTCAACAATGTTACCTTCATCTTTATCTATTCGGAAATCAGAGTCATCCGAAGCTGATCCATGACCTTCACTTGTTTCATCACCTGTTTCCGCACCTGTTTCACCACTTGTTTCATCAACTGTTTCATCACATAATGCTTGTTGCTGAGACCCTCCTTGATCATCAACTACTTCTTGGTATTCAATATCAACATATACCTCCATTACTTTACAATTCTCCACAAATTGACATATTTCAAAAATATCTTTATCACCCAACAAAGGTCGAAGACCAAATTCCAAGTCCAATCCAGAAATCTTATAATGATAGTATACTACTTCATCATCTGGATAACCTAAAGTCCTATATATTTAACCTAATGCAAAAATAGAGAAGTCATGTGCATCTACCCCATCAATATAGTTGATTTTACCATTTACATAGCTCTTTTAGGCAAATCAACAAAACTATAAATATTAAAAGCAATATTTACTGTTTTTTTTAACCAGTATCCTTACGACAATCTGAATCTGAAAGAGAGCCATCACATCCCACACTAAAAGCAAGATTAATCGGGTAAGGTGAAGAGGTGATTAAAGTATTAAACCAAATGAAAGACAAAATAATTTATTGTATGAACAAAATAAATTAACCGGAAACTGAACGAAGATAGAATACATAGTAAAGCTTGAACGTAATATTAAGGTCAAATGATTCTCAGAAACAAGGGCACGAGGACTCTGTTCATTTGCCGATGATTAGAACAACTGCACACCAAAGTAGTGTTTGGGATGGCTTATTCAAAAAGCTTATCTGCTTATTCCAATCCTTTAAAGCGGAAAAACACTTACATGGTTTGTGTCGAGAAAAGTGTTTATGCTCATCTGCTTATTTTAGGGTGGAGTAAGTTGCTTCCGATAAGTAGTTTGAGGTTACCTGTTTCAAACTAACTATTCTTCAACTCAAAATTACAAATTTACATTTAAGGTAGAAAAGTTGCTTTTATAAGCAATAAGCAATCCCAAACACCCCTCTAATCAATACTCTTCACATACGATTCTACCTTTTTTGGTTTCACAGGACAGTAATGTAAGAGAATCACAAAATGAATTCTAAGCATAAAACAGTTGTTTAATAAAATGACGATTAAATTAACCTACTGCTTTTAGTGCATTTTGGAATTCGTTGCAAACAATTTATGAGTTTGCGCTTTGATGCCGTTCTTTTTTAGGATGATTATAATTTGGGTTGTGCAATGATACAAAACTGTGCCTAGTTAAATTATGTTAAAACTGTAACGGAACTAGATTGCAAAGTACAGATTGGGAACAACCGGAATTCAAACGGGCTCGGTCTTTGTTCTTATGTTTCAAGCATAATTTCTGGCTCTAAAGCAGAGTCTTAAAACTAAAAGGGCTAGTTAAACCAGTTTAACCAACAGGAATAACACTACTTTGGTAAGCTTAGGCCAGTCCGGGGGGCGATGTCAAACTTGGATTAATTTGGTGAACTGTGTTAATGAAACCTGGGATCGCAACACTGAATCTACAGCAGTTACCTGGGTCGCAGCTAGGAAAAGGGTGTGGTGATAAATTAGCTTATGTAACTTGATCTCAGTAGTTAGACCAGTTGCAACTCTGAGGTAGTATCAGGCATCCATTAGTAACTCACGAGTCATAATGTGGCTTCGTATTAACTCCCCATCAGTTGCAAATCTATCTCGATAGTAATAGGTTGCTGTCAGTAGCAAACATGTTATATCAGCATCTAAGTAGATCGATAGCAACCTCTTACACCATACTTGGAAGTAGTTGTAACAACTCCTTTTTCCTCACCAGCAATCAGGACTTGAGGAAGACAAGGTGGTGTTGAAGAAAACAGAACAACAGTGGTGGCAGTTGCTTGCATTGATGTTGGTATTGCTTTCTAATTTCTGCTTATATTTTAAATGAACTCCGCCACCATTTGACTTTTGAAACTGGTCAGACTAGCCTAACCATTTAGACATGTGAACCGCTAGAGGTATCGGTTCAATGACAGTTTTCAAAACATTGCTTATACACTAACGTAAATAAGAGGGGGAGAAACAAGCTTAAGACTGAACTGAATCGGCAGAATAGCATAAACGCAGTACCACAACGCGTTCCATACAAGTTCTGGTTTGGTACAATACGTTTTCTTCTAGTTTAAAACCCAATTACAACCAGAATACCATTAAAACAATTGGAATTCGAGCAAGTTAGTGTAGTTTTATATATTAGCCACGTTTTCACGAACAAGCAAGTTTCAGGCATATAAAACTCGATTGATATCATACTGACATACTTTACCTCACTCGACTTCATATTCATCAGGATTTATGCTTTTAACCGAATCGTGTAAAATTAAGTTGCACAAGAAAACAACATTCCCATCCAACAAGTATGATAACTTAGAAGGTATTGATATATCATATGCTTGAGTATAAATTACACACTGATACCTAACAGTTATAAAACAATGACAAACCTCACGATCTTAAGATGGAAGCCTGATTAGGCGACTGGAGGATGGAGCTCGTGATCTTGTGAGGTGTCAACAACAGCAGGTGGCATGAACGGCCATATGGCCATTCCAGGGTAACCAACGACAGGAACCAACTTATTTCCCATTGCTTGGCTTTGGGCAACTGCAATGGCGGTAGGATATGCAGCTGGGATTACAGGTGGCGGGGCCAAGAAACCGGGTTGTGTATTCATCGAATTAAGTTGGTGTTCAAGTTTTTCTTTCTCAGCCTTTAGCATCTGCTTCTCATCAGTTATACCGCAGCTCGTTTTTCTCAGACTACACACATCAAGTGGATGAATTAAGTTGAACATAAAATAAGTACAACTGGAAAGATGAGCAGGCCAGTAAAGAGTAAAAAGGATTTCAGTTGAAACGGGTCATCTTTTAGTATGGACCAGGTTGGGTTGACCCATTAACATTATTTCTGTGAATAATTAGACTAAAAAAATGATATTATTACAAGTTTGTTATAATCTTTGAACAAAATAGTTGGATGGCATTCAACTTGTTTTATCCATTCAACTCATTTAACTAAATATATTAATTTGACCTAGTTGAAATAAAACATGGCACTGGGATCACCTTGAGCTCTTTGATCTTTTCCTGGAGATTGAATTTGAGTCTTTCAGCTTCTGGGCTTCATTTTTTAATTGAGTCACCATTCGGACAACATCAACCAAAATAGCAGCTTTATCCGTTTTAGGGGGTCCCTCAGGTCAAGCATTGAAGCCAATTCAACAAACCTAAATGTTATGTCACATTATAAACACTAGTTCTAATGCATTAAGGTGGTGTTTGCTTGCACCTTTGAATCACTGCTGGTACAGCCATCAAGGTTTAAAAGTATGGAATCGAACCTCGAGGCGTTTTCCCTTCGACTCATGAGGCGTAAGCCTCGAGGCGAACCAAGGCGAAAGCCCGTGGCAGAATTAAAAAATAAATATAAAAATTATATATCTTATAAAAAATAAAATAAACACTAATTTCATCATTAGATTCATCAAAAACATCAAAAACACACATTAAAAAGACATAGAAAGTTTGAAATTGATACAAAGAGTCTAAAACATCGCAAATAAACATTAAAACATCCCGAGGCGCGCCTGAGGCGTAGGTTTTCTTACCGCCTCAGCCCAATGAGGCGCACGTACAAGAAAACCCCCTGAGGCGCCGCCTCATGTTCGTTTTTTGGGCGCCTCGCCTAGAGGCGCACCTCGAGGCGCACGCCTCAACCGATTTTTAAAACCATGACAACCATAGGGGTTGCTAACATTATAGAAGGGGAATGGGTGTGGATATCAAAACCAACCCCTTAGGTGGGTTGAGAAGATTCCCAACTTTATGGGTATCAACCCTGTTCTTTCAAATACATACCCTTAAACCAAGCATACTAAAATTATAATATCCATACCCTCAAATCCAAATCAGTAAACCAAAACATCCCCTAAATATTAACAGAGAGCAGTACAACATACTTGTCATTTAGTTTATCCCTTCTCAATTTCTCTTGGCATGCTTTGGAACTTGTACCACTGGACGGCTCAGCCCTTCCCCTGTTGTACGCAAGATGGTCACTTTTATTTCAACATAAAAAAATAGAGTTTTGCTATATTCTACAGCAGGCTAAACATGTGTAATCAAGTATTAAAGCTTGTTAGGCAGCTAAATTGATTTCTTTATCTCTTTTGCTGTTAGCATTGTCCCAAATTTCATCCATGTTTCAACA
Organism: Flaveria floridana; assembly: GCA_018326465.1. Classification (NCBI taxonomy): domain Eukaryota; kingdom Viridiplantae; phylum Streptophyta; class Magnoliopsida; order Asterales; family Asteraceae; genus Flaveria; species Flaveria floridana. The sequence continues at coordinate 8,541 of BJCO01002048.1, forward strand.
TCCTCGTACAATTTCCCGAAATTGACTAACCAATTGGCAGAAGCTACACGTAAACCACAACAAAAACCCTAAACTTCTTAAAACTTTTACACCAGAACATGAAAACCCCTCACACGATGCTATAATCATCAATCAATTCATGCGAATGTAATCAAATTACGTCCATTGCACAATTAACAAAATCCAATAACAAATGGACCCGTACATAGGGTTAAATAAGCAATAAGCAATCCCAAACACCCCTCTAATCAATACTCTTCACATACCCATCTACCTTTTTGGTTTCACGGGACAGTAATCTAAGAGAATTACAAAATAAATCCTAAGCACAAAGCAGTTGTTTAATAACTTCTTTAAGAGACTAAACTCTACAAACCCCAAATTTCATCCACAGGTTTCATTATCCTCATACAATTTCACCAAATCGACTAACCAATTGTCAGAACCAACAAGTAAAACACAACAAAACCCCCAAATCTCTTAAACTGTCACACCGGAACAGACAAAACCCCCTCACATAATGCTACAATCCTCGACCAATTCGTTCGATTTCTATCAATCGCAAACAAATTAGCCAATTAGGTCAACTGTTACAAAGTTAACGAAATCCAACAACGAATAGACTTATAGACCCATACCTAGGGTTACACGATGAGCCACTCAACGGGAACCACAACATTGTCGATCAACTCGTAGCCTTAGATCCAGTTATTGGTGTTCTCCGGTGACACCATCGCCGGAGCAATACAAATTCAACGATTTTCCGGCGAGAATGTGAAGCGAAATGGAGGGAAGTAGGTGGTGATATCGGTCGCCAACGGTGGTCTCCGGTGAGGAGTTGATGGTGTGTGTTTTCACGTTGAATAATAATATTGTTTGTTCGATGATGGAAGTTGTTCGGGATGATGTTATCTTTCCTACCTTATAACAGGGAAACAATGGGTAAAAGCGTCAAAATGTAAGACGCGCCCGTTCACTTCATCCCCGCACCCCAATTCACTCCGACCAGTTGTAACCGCTCACCACCGTATGCTTCTTCTTCCTTCCGTTACAACCGTCTCCATTCCGGTGGTCATTCAATGGCAAATCCCTACTCATATTTGGTTATTGAAGCCCCCGATTGAAATCCCTATCCCACATCTATATGTAGTTCCACATGCGAATTCGAGAACCCCTTCTACGTTGCTGCAATCGACCCTCATCAACTCAGGTGAATCTGTGATTTCCTTCTCCTAGGTTTTATTAATTTAAGATACATATATGTCTATGCGTGTGGTCCTGTATATGTTCTGTAATTGCTATTGAGTATAGGTATGCTTCTCGACCTATTAATTTTCTTTTGCTTCTCTAACTGGTGATGTTTTTCAATCACAAAGAAACAAGAAGACCATGGAGTTCGCGGTTTAGATCGAAGACGAATCGAAGAAATTGCACACGAAATTAGGTAAGTATTGTTTAAATGACTAATATTCATATGTTTATGGCTACAAAAGCAACAACAAAGGTAACTTTGGTTTTTTGTTTTAAGTGGGTTTTTGTTGTGTAGGTTTGTTTATATGTGTATTTTAGGTTCTTATATGTGTATTTTGATTGATTCATCTACTTTGCTGTAGTATACAAAGTTTAGTTGTATGAATTTTATATGTGATGCAGGCAAAACGGTGAATATTCATATTTTGATCTTTCGTTCTTGGTATTTGCAAATATAACATTATTTATTTAGCCTGCCAGTTTTATGAGATTACTTCAGTTAATTAGCTTATTGTCATGACGAAGTATCTATTTTGAGTTATAATAGTCAAACGGGATACTTCTGAATTCTGAATCTGATGATATATGTATGAGGCTGTGAGGTGTATAGTTATTTCTTTTAAAGCTTATTTTACTCTTTGTGATGGAAACAGTTAGAGTGACTATGGTTGTTTTTTGAGTGCTTTAGTTGAATATTTTAATGAACACAGGCAAGAGATATGCACATGAGATTATTGAGAAGGAAGTAGTGAGTAGTAAAAAGCAGAAGGTAGTCAAAGATGGTGTGGCATAGGCTGTTGAGAAACGAAAGCCGAGACAAAGACTCAAAAGAAGATCGCCAGTAAATCTTGTTTAATGTGTAACTGTTTATATTGTACATGATAAAACAGAGAACTAAATGATCTAATTTTACTGATTACAAACCAAAAATAATTGTCTTTTTAATAGTTTTAATTGTAATTTGATTTGGTAATAGTAATGTTTTAGTAGTTTTAATGTTAATTTGACTACAAAGTTTAGCATCATTATAAATTACTTTTGATTGTAGCATTCATAAAAGTTGAGAAAAAGACCTAAAAGAAGCATATTTTGAAAAAAGGACTGCAACTCTTTTGAAGATAAATCATTAGAATCTGAGGATGAACAAAAGGTATAACATGATTATATGGTCAACATTGTACTTGATACACATGGTAAGAGCTGAAACAGATCTACATGAACTTTTTTTACTAATTTAGAACCAATAGTAGTAGAAAACTTTGTTCTACCCAAGAAAACAGCTCATATTGTTAAAAAATTAATGGATTTAAGCAGCAGTAGTAATGAGTCTGACCTTCATCTGATGAAAATGTAGCGGTAATTGATAACTAACTCATTAATCATTTAGTACTTTCCAGATTTCATTATATGTTTAAATCTTCTTAACAAGGTTGGCTTTTACATTAATGCATTATCATGGATTCATGCTAAAGAATTCTTTTTTACCATAATTTTAATGTATGCATGTAAGTTTAAAAATGGGGAGAATTTGAGGAAACTCGGCAAACTACATGGGGTTTTACATCTTTAAAGAGTATGTATGTGTGTTTAAAGGTTGTATATTAGCTGCATGAAGGTACAATCATTACAAGCATTTTTCTTTATGTAATGACAAGGCACCATGATAAGGTTGGTGAAAGCTTTATTGCCCATATTGCTTGAACATGGTGATGGGTAAAGTAGATAACAATCCTAGCCATACAAGCATATGTTATCTTATAAAGATATATAATCCTATTTGTTTATATGTTATTATATATGTAAAATGGTAGGGTCTCTACAATTAAGTATCATATGAAAAACTGTCTTCAACACTATTATTAGATAATGGATAATTGGTAAAAGATGGCCTAGGCTGAAATGGATCAATTTTTGTACGGGTAAAAAGGGGTGGGCTGGTTGACCTTCAAACACTTTTCCTCAGTTTTATATTTCCGTGTTATTGCGTCCTAGGAGAGCTTTAGAGAGACCCCAACAATAAGAACTCAAGTGACTAGGTGGATCATAACAAAACAATTTGTTTTTTTATGATTTTGAATATTTGTATAAAACGATTATGGTTGATGTGAATTAAAGTTATACTAGAGATTTGAGCTACTTAACCCGGACAACCCAGTTCTCTTTTAGTTGTTTTGCTATTCGACCCATTTGACCTGTTTGAGACAAAATCAATCCAAATAAGTAACCTGTTGGAATTGTCACCTCTTGTCAAACCTCATATCTATTGTGATCTTAAACTTAATATGATTTTTCTTTTTAATTCGCATACATGGATTGCATACAGAATGCCGAGGAAGTTGTGGCCCCATTTGTAGGAAGAAAAATTTGAAATAAATGGGCAAGTTAATTTTGCTGGTGAGATTTTAATATAGTATAAGTTATTTAATCACTGTTTAATTTGCAGTTCATTGGCCTCTCAAACACTCGTACGTTGATCAACTGGAAAGCTTGACAATGGGAAAATTTACATCACTACACCTGAACCAAAACTGTATATTTTTTGCTTATCTTTACTACCTTATAATAGAGAAACAATGGGTAAAAAGGGTGTACAAAGGGGCAGAATAGGGCAATGATGAGATGCACTTAGAAAGTTAAAATTGCATATGCTGCAGTAAGAGAACTAAAGTATCAAGTTGGAAATGTTACAAAGTACAAACAATGCAAAGA
>BJCO01002049.1:0-13729 GCA_018326465.1 Flaveria floridana
CAGCTAAATCGAGCAATAAACGAGGTAAGCGAGGTTATCTACCTGCTAGGAACGAGTATACACGATGACACTCAAGATTTGACGACGAAAATGCAACGAACGGGTCGGTTTTTGGCGTAAGATCGATGTAGAGGTGAAGAAGAAGAAAAAGGGCGATGAAGAAGAGAAGGTGAAGAAAGAATGGCTGGGAAGAGGGTATTTATACCCAGCCTAGTTTGACAATTTGTCAAGTTTAGTCCCTACACTTGCCCCGAGTTCCTAAATTTGTTTCGATTGATAACGTTATTTATTAGTCTTATTTTTATTGATGATAAAATGTTGTTAATATTATTTACAAGTTAAAAATGATTTTATTCATGACAATTATTTTAATATAAAAATGACGTGTTTAGTGTTAACGGGGCAAATCTCAGTTTATGTTTTAAGATGTTGACGATTTAAGCCACAATAGCACACGCATAAAGTTAACCTAGCAAACAAGTAGGCATAACATTCACATAGATGGGCTTTAAGGGTGAGGAATGACCGACTATAGAAGTTAACAGATTACGTCAGCAGACGGACCTTTGGTGATGGATGTCACATTTTCATATCATGGATCCATGGTCTCCTAATAATATTATAACAAGATATGAGTCAATCACACAAAATCTTTGAATCTCGTTCACCCTTTCAATATAGACATGTAGCTTGATCTCCCTAACTGTGTTCTTGACTCCTCTATTAAATGCTACCAGGACCAATGATTTTGTTATAATTTCATTCTCTGAAACGTTTATCCTTTTCAAAGCTTCAAGTTATATCATGTTGACTGAACTGTCATCAACCAAGGAGAAAATATAGCATGAGCGTGTGGTAATTGTTAAGGGTGGATATTTTCTTAATAAAGATGGAGTATCTTGGCTGCTTGGATAGGATATCATTGGTCTTGGAAGGGTTAAGGATCCTGAGGGTACATTTTTATAACTAACAATTTTTCTCTTTATTATTTTTTATTAGTTAATTGCACGTAACGTCTAGAGGAATATTTAAACTTTATTTTGAACGTGGACTACCATAGTCAGCTGATTACTCGGTCAAGTGGACGTTGAGGGAGAATCCTTTAGAAATAGGAATTTTAGTTTAACATAAAATGAGGATGTGGCAATCACATACACACTTGTTCATCTCTCTTACTCTCATTCTCTGCAATCACACATAATTATTATAAACATTATCGTAGTTCTCGAGTTGTCATCTTCTTTTTTGTTAATATAGCTAGTGGTGAACATTTGTCACACTCGGGGTTTTTATTCCGGTGATCTTTTAGAGATCAAAGGCTTTTTCTCTTGTGACCAATCCTTGTGTTCTAGTGATTTTTCATTCATTATCTTCATTAATCTAAAAGCATCTAATCTCATATTAACTACTTTAGTTATTGTCAATTTTGGACCAAAACAATTTTGGCGCCCACCGTGGGGTGAACGGTGCTTTATCCATAATTCATTTCCTCCTATATTCATCACCTTTCATTCTTTATTTGCTTTCTCAATGGCTTCTCAACCAAAATCTGTTTTATCGGCCATGCCAGCATCTTCATCAATGCAAATTCCTCTTCCAACTGTTGGATTGGGTAAAGCCATGGATCTGACTCAAAAGAAGCAGACTGTTGTGTATCAAGGATCCAAGAATTCCACTGCTACTACCTCTATGTTAACAAATACTAACAATGATATTTCTGTTTTGTGTTCACAGATGAAGAGCTATATGGATCAGCAAAATAAGACCAACAAGAGGATCCTTCATGAGATCAAGAAAGCAAAAAGGCTAGCAGAGGAACCAAGTCCTATTATGAAAAAGATGCTTGATTTCTCTACTCCAATATATGAATCTTAACAGGTCTCAGGATCCTCAAGTCATCCTCCAACCTTGGTGTTTCAGTAATGATCAGTCATGATGTCTCAATTTGAATCCTCAACCGAGCATCTGCCAATCTCATCGTATTTTTCTCAAGGATCCTTCGCTCATGCAGGACCCTCGATGCAGAATCCAGGTTCCTTAACCTAGAATCCAGGATCCTCTATGCATAATCCTATTGGATCATCTTTATATAAGGATCGAGAATCGTCAGGCATCGCATAGCCTAAGACGTCTGAAGCAAATAATGATGACTTCATTCCTATGCAGACTGATACCATAACTGGACCGACTATCACTGCTCAAATTTCAACTTCTGGATATTATTTCGGGATCGAGTCCTTCCATCAAAGAGGTAACCGGTGTAGGATGCAGGTATTACTCCGGCTATGGCCAGAGAATCGCAGAAGCTCAAGGATATGATATCTTGTGTCCCTGGTGTAGTCAAACCTATACCTGAGATACGAATTGATAGTCATAAGGTGTCAAGGTTAGCTTCTCCCATATGTAATGCGAAGATCCCAAAGTGTTTTCAGACTCCCAACATGAAATTGTATGATGGTTCTACCAATCCAGAACAACATATGGCTCAATCCCGAATAGGCTTAAAGAGGCCTTCTTATGCCAAGGTTTTGGATCCACGCTTATAGGATATGCACTCAAATGTCTATTGAGTTTGCCTTCTTACTCTATTACTTCTTTCTCATATTTTGTTAATCTATTTAACACTTAGTTTTCTTGTAGTGGAACATTTTGATGACTAACCAGTGATTCATGTAGAGTCGTACAAGTTCATGGTGAATCCCTTAGAGATTATGTAACCATGTTCGGAAGAGAAGCTTTGTAAATTCTAAACCTAGATATGGCAACAGCCGTGGAAGCCTTCAAAATAGGTTTGCAAAAAGATTCAATATTTTATAATGACCTTGTTATGACCCCATGCAGGAACCTTGATGAAGTTAAGACAAGGGCTTTAAGATTCATCATTCATCATGCTTGAAGATGAAAAAAAGATTCAGGATCGACTCGGTGGTTCTTCTAAATAGGATTAATATGAGAAGAGACAAGGATCCACGTTAAAAAAATAAAGCCATATTGAAGGCCTGACAATCAAAATGTTCATGCAGTCGAATACGATGAGGATGAGGAAGAATATCCTAAGATATCTTAATACTGTTTTTCTGTTAATGTTGGTGGTTTGTTACTTGTAATGCATGATTTAGGTGAAAGAGCAAGATGGCCTAAAAAGAATGAAAAAGCAACCAGATACAAGGATAAATCAAAGTGGTATGCTTACCATGAAGATTTTGGCAACGTGACCGATGAATGCATTGCATTGGAAAAGATACAGGCTATCTCCTCAGCAAGGGATACTTCAAAGATCTATTGGGCAGAAAAAAGTCAAGGACCTAGGATCCTGAGAAGGTTCTAGAAAGGGCTGCTCCACCTCCTCCCGATGTTCAAATAATCAACTTTATTTCAGGAGGGTTAGATATCTATGGAACTTCTTATTCAGCAGCTAAGATAAATTCTAAAGAGAGTAAGTTGGGGAATGGAGAAATACCTATAAGGACTTCCACCATGGCGAACGACAAGATCATTGCTTTCGATGAAAATGATAGGAGCTACATCCAGGATCCTCATCATGATAGTCTGGTTATTATATTATTTATCGCTAACCATTATGTTCAAAGGATCCTTGTAGATGGAGGAAGCTTAGTGAACATAATTCAACATGATGTCCTAAGAAAGATGAACATTCCTGAATCTGAAATCATCCTAAGATCCTCAGTCCTAGTAGGATTCAGTGGAGAGACGAAGAATACATTAGGGGACATCAAGCTACCCATATATATTGAGGGAGTAAATTCTATCCAAAAGTTTTATGCTATTGATAACGTTTCTTGTTGCAATGTGATTCTTGGCAGGCACTGGATCCATGAAATGAAAGTTGTTCCTTCCATCTACCACCAGTGTGTGAAGTTACCAATGCCTTGGGGGTGTAGTAGAGATCGATAGTGATCAACAAGATGCTAAGGATTGTTACACTTCCTCAATGAAATCTGCCTCAAAGCCAAGAGCTTTATATCAATTAGTGAAACCTCTAAGGGATCCTATGGAATCCACAGAGCAGGATATGAAGCAAGTATCCTTGGACCTCGAGGATCCTGAAATTAAAGTCCTCATAGGATCCGGGATCCTGGATAATATCAAGCAGGATTTGGTATCCTTCCTAAAGAGAAGAAGATTAACCTTTGCATGAAAGCATGAAGATATGACAGGTATATCTAAAGATATTATAACTCACAAATTGGGTATTGACCCTGCAGTTAAGCCAATTCATCAAAAAAGAAGGAAGTTTGCTCCGGAGAGGAATGTAATAATCCAAGAAGAGGTTGACAAACTTCTTAAAGTAGGTATGATTAGAGAGGTAAAATATCCTAAATGGTTAGCAAATGTTGTGGTAGTCCAAAAGAAAAATGGAAAGTGGAGGGTATGCGTTGATTTTACTGATTTAAATAAACCATGTCCCATGGATCCTTTCCTATTACCACATATTGACTCCATGGTGGATGCCACAGCAGGACATGAGTTTTTCACCTTTATGGATGCTTCGTCTGGATTTTAACAAATTCAGATAGAACCATCTGATGAAGAAGATACAACTTTCATGACTCCTACTGGCATATACTACTATGCCTTTTGGATTAAGAAATGCAGGTGCTACCTATCAAAGACTAGTTAATATGATGTTCAAAGAACACCTTGGTGATACAATGGAGTTATGCATAGATGATATGGTGATCAAGTCAGTAAGGAGTGAAGATCACCTCAAGGATTTAGAAGTAGCATTTGATATCCTTGATCACTATAACATGAAGTTGAATACTTCAAAGTGTCACTTTGGTGTTAAAGCTAGCAAATTCTTAGGATACGTGGTAACCAAAAGGGGAATAGAAGCAAGTCCAGAACAAATCAAGGCCATCATTAACTTGAAATCCCCTGTCAATATAAAGGATGTTCAAAGACTAACAGGAAGGATTGCTGCCTTAAATAGATTCATCTCTAGATCATCAGAAAAATGTAAAGACTTATATGACATCTTGAGAAAGAACAAGAAATTTGAATGGATTGAAAAGCATGAAGCTGCTTTAAAATCTCTTAAGGATTATCTATCCTCAGTGCTGGCACTAAAGAAGCCAACCAAAGTAGAATCCTTGATCCTTTATCTTGATGTATCAGACAATGCTGTTAGTGCGATATTGGTCAAGGATCATGAAGGTCAACAACATCCTGTGTACTATGTAAGTAAAAGTCTTCTAGATGCTGAGGTAAGGTATTCTCATTTTAGAAAGTTAATACTTGCTTTAATTATGACATCTACTAAGTTAAGATATTATTTTGAAACCCATCCTATTATGTAAAAACTAACTATCCAATCAAGAATGTCTTTAGAAAACCAAAAATATCAGGTAGGATGGCAAAGTGGGCTGTAAACCTCAGCATGTATGACATAAGATATGAACCAAGAAATGCTATCAAGTCACAGGCATTGGCAGATTTTGTGGTGGATTTTAGTAGTGATCTACAAGAGGAAGCTGACTAGGAGGTTCCACAGCTTGAAGAGACCAAGGATCCTTGGATAGTGTTCACTGATAGGGCATCGAATATCAGGGGCATAGGCCTAGGGATACTACTAAAATCACCATAGGGGGACATAATACCACAGTCCATAGCCTGTGAGTTTCAAGCAACCAACAATGAGGCTGAATATGAAGCACTTATAGTAGGTTTGCAATTAGTTAGGGGTATGAAGATCAAGTATCTTCAAGTACATGTAGATTGTTTACTAATCACTAATCACTTTAATGGCTCTTATATTGTTAAAGGTGAAAGACTAATTAAATACTTAGAAATAGTAAAAGATGTTGTAGGGTATTTTGATTCTTTCAGCATATCACAGGTACCTAGAGAAGAAAATGTAGGGGCAGATGCTTTAGCCAATCTAGCATCATCCTTAAAAATTCCAGGAAGACTTGAAAATTCCCATCATTCACATCCTTTTCCAAGCAATTGACGAGTATAGGATAATGGAAGTGGATAATAAAACTTTGAGTGACCCTAAAGATCCTCCATCATCTAAAACTTCTAAAGGATCCTGGATCTATCCGATTAGAAAATTTATCAAAGACGGAAAGATTCCAGAAGGAGAAAATCACAGGGCTTTTAGGACAAAGGTATCTCAATTTACCATAATTGATAATGTGCTGTATAGAAAATCTCTTGCAGGTCCATATTTAAGGGGCATAGAAGAACCTGAAATTGAAGAAGTGCTAAAGGATTTCCATGAAGGAGATTGTGGAAACCATACAGGGGGCAGAGCCTTGTTCTCAAGGATCCTTAGAACAGGTTATTTCTGGCCCACAATGAAAAAAGATGTTGTCAACTACTCAAGAAAGTGTGATTCTTGTCAAAGGCACAACAACATTCTACATCAACCAACTGAACCATTATACCCCATTGTATCTTCATGGCCATTTATGAAATGGGCCATGGATATAGTGGGTAAGCTGCCAAAGGCACCAAGAGGAAAAGTCTTCATGCTTCTTACGACATACTACTTCTCTAAATGGATTGAAGCTGAAGCCTTTGATAGGTTAAAATAAGGGAAGTTATATCTTTCATTAAAAGAAATATTATTACTAGATTTGGTATCCCTTCTGAAATAGTATGTGATAATAGGTCCCAGTTTATTGGGAAAAGAACCACTAATTTTTATGACAGTTGGGGCATCAAGATGATAACATCTACTCCATTTCACCCTCAAGCTAATGGCCAAGCAGAATGTAGCAACAAGATCATCATCGACAATCTCAAAAAGAAATTAGGAGCCAAAAAGGGCAAATAGGCTGAAGAGCTGCCTTATGTCTTATGGGCCGATAGGACAACTCTAAAGAAAGCCACGGGTCAAACTCCTTTCTCATTGATGTTCAGAGCTAAAGCAATTGTTCCTACAGAAATGGTGGTTCCCACAGTCAGAACAAGTATCCGTGATCTTCAAGCGAACAATGAATCCTTGATCCAGGACTTGGATATTATTATGAACTTAGGGATTCTGTTAAAATCGGGATGGCTGCTTATCAACAGAGAGTGACTGGGGCATATAACAAGAACATTAGGATTAGAAGATTTCAAAAAAGTGAATTGGTCTTGAGGAAAGCCTTTTAGAATACAACCAATCCGGCTGATGGAAAGTTGACCCTAAAATGGGAAGAGCCCTATTTGATTGAATCCGAAGCTGGAAAGGGGGCAGATAGACTGCTCATAATGGATGGAGTTCTACTGCCAAGGGCTTGGGATATGATTCACCTCAAACATATTTTATATAATCGGGTTCTAGGATCCTTAAAGGATCTAGGATTCTTAAAGGATCTAGGATCCTTAAAGGAACTAGGATCCTATTTTAGTAACATTTTCCTTTATTATATTCTTTTGTTATTTCTTTTGTTAAGACAAGGATGTTAATACACTTAACATCCGCTTTAGTTTAGTTTTGAGTTTTTGCATTTAACAATGCAATGTTCGTGGTTAAAAACATTGGCCACCTTTCTCCTCAGCTAAGGTATTTTATATACCTTCTAAGGTTTCAAAGGTTTTCACCTTTTCTCCGATCACAAGTTATGCACATTATCCAAGTATGGTTCGAGGCAATGGGACCAGTGCACGCTTAGTGACTATTAATTTCATTGTTGTTGGCCATATGAAGGATCCTAAGCTTATGGTAGATGTACCATACCTCAATTTCTAAGGTTTTTAGTATTTTCATGCTAACTAAGGTTTTGGCGTTTTTCAATGTCACTATTGTTTGGGCCGACCCGGGACGGGCATAGATCTCACTTTTCATTTGAACATTATTTGGGCTTGTCCCTAGTTGTTATTGGGGCTTGACCCTAATATTGTTTGGGGTTGACCCCAGTTTAATTGGCTATTTCCCAAGTTGTGTTTGCAGGATTGTTTTAACATACTAAGTACAGACGTGACTAAGGGTAAAGGATCCTGGAATCCCTAACATTATCTATAGCCTAAATTATTTAATCCTCATTAAGGATCATCTGGTATGATTTCTGTTTGCTAAAATTCCATTTCTTTATGTTATGGGTATTATAAAGGTTCCTAAACCCTTCACTGTTTGATATTGGAAACAATTTATTCTTGTAAGTAATACAACATTTAAATGAGTAACTACATAAATGAAATTTTGAATAAAGCATGTAAATCAAAAGATTAGATATATATTCATTATAACAACCAAAAGATCTTAGCCTGGGCTTCACTAGCAAAACCGTAGACCATCCACCCAGGCTAAGTGTAGTTTTAATGTTTGAGATAAGCATGCAGGAAATTAAAAAGAAAGACAACAAAGGCTTCATCCCTACAAATAGAGGATCCCTCCACCTTTTCCATCATTCATAGTGTTCTAAGGATCATAGATCCTGAATCCTAAAATTATAGTCAGATGACAACCCCATCAAAACTAAAATTAAATATAAGCTTTATAAAAAATGGGCTCAGGCTTTCACAACACCTTCATCGCCCACAAGAACCGACTCAACATCACCATCTTCCTCTCCACCAGCTGCCTTCTTGCCCTTGCTTGATCCAGCAACCTCAGCCTGCTCTTTTCCATCATCCTCCCCAATGTTGGCTAAAGTCTGCTCCTATTTTGTCTTGTCCCAAGAGGACTTGTCGAAGTCAGGGTCATTCATCTCCTTTGCTATTTTGAGCCTAGCCTGCAGAACAAACTTAGCAGCCTAAATATTTGCTTGTTCCATAGCAGTGTGTACCTCATCTTCAGTCTTCTTCTGGGTAGCTTCAAGCTCGGCTTCCAACGCCCTTTCCCTCTTCCTAGCTTTGGAGGATGCCTTCTCATAAGCAGCAACAGAGGCCTTCAAGCTGGCTAGATCGTCTTGAAGCTCCTTTAGACTTGCATGATAAGAGTTCTTTAGATTTGCAATGCTCTACAAAGCAAAGGGTAAAGATATTAAAATTGATTATCCTTAACCAACTTTATTAGTGCGGGATAAAGGATCCTTACCTTGGTGGCGACCTCTTGAATGTGCTTCTCTATGCTTGCAAATTCATCCTCTATCTCCGAGGTTTTCTTGCATTTGTGAGCAATGCTTTTGGAGCGAGTAATGGCAGGGTTTGGGACTTCAAGAGTAGAAGAAGGTTTCTTCTTGTAGGAAGAGATGACGCAATCCATATCATCTAACACAAACATGGTAGCAGGGCGAGGAGTAGACTTATGAGCACATGCGAGTGACGAAATAAAGAAAATAATCAAGAACGAATTGAAACCGGATGGTCTTCTATGCTTGGATCAATCCTATGTCTTTAAATCTTGTTCTCCGCTTTAAGATTGCTCTTTAATCGTCTCAAAACTCTGAGTTATATCGAAAAAATATAAACATTTTCTTTTTTTCTTTTTCTCCCGTACGTATCTCTTGTCTTTGCCGTCAATTGTTCTTTATTTATAACAAAAACTAGGTTTGCCTGGGTCATCCTTAACCGCCTTCTATTCTTATTGTCATGGGCTTTGAATTGCTTGTACCAAGTTAATTGGGTTGCAAAGAATTTTGTTTTTTTATTGATGACATGGCTTTTATTTATTCATCCACCTCCACTATTCAATTTTCATTTTATCTTTAATTTGCTGCTTCTAGATGCACCTTCGCGTGAGCTTCACATTGATATTTTGGTTCACAAATATAAATCACCAATTTGCTTATAATCTGCACCCATAACAATCAAGTAAATTACGTTTATGTCATCCATATTTTAATATTAGATTCAATTTTCTCCATGGATTTTGTTTTTGTTTGATTTAGCATTTACGTTAGTTTGACTTATAACAAAAAACAATCAATAGGCACATAGATTGGTTGATTGATTAAGCAATCAAGTACCTGATGCGAAATCGAGAAGCGATGTATGTTAGCAATTGCAAGAATTTGTTGATTTATAAGCGCACAGATGTAAAATCGTGCGGGAAAAGAAAGGCAAATTGTATCAAGATTGTTTGAAGAAGATCGGTTAGGTTGTTTAGAATGATTGAAGAGGATGAAATTTGTAGGTAATATCGCTGGAGATAATATTGTTGGAGGGAAAATCGCAAGGGAGAAGCCACGGAATGGAATGAAAAAAAACCTAGGGGGGCAGGGGGAATGATATAACAGTGATTTCATTAGCCTTGGAATGAGTTATTTTATTCCTCTAGGTAACCAAACATGCCTAGTTTTGATTCACTTGGAATCAACCTTTCCATTCCTTACCTTATTCCTGCATACCAAACAGGGTCTTAGACTTCAACATAATAATTCATTTTAAACAATTACTAAACTTACGTACTTGATGTCACAATTAATATTATCACATTCTACTTTTTATCAAGTATTCTATACCTCAAAACTAAATCTTAATTTTGATAAATAATTTTCATCAAATGTCGGTCTCAAGTATTGTTAAGAAAAATATATCTTTAGAGCTTACGATCTCTTGAAACTTATAAAATAAAAATGTAAACCAAATATGAGTAAAATTATCTAAAACTACTCAAAAGTTATTTAAAAGCATAGAATATATTGATATTTAATATGTATACTTTAGATCACATCAGCAAGGAATCATAAACTTCTTGTGAGTGATCCTGAATCCTGGATTTGAATGTCCGAGTGATTGGGTCCAAAGCTAGGAAAGCTTTAGCTCTACTTTCTACCTTATCGAGCGCAGCAAGTCTTGTGAAACTGTCCACTGCAAAATAGAAACAATAAACAGGGGTTAGTAATCGGAACAATAACAAATAAATTACAAGATCTAGGATCACACATCCTACAAGTCAAAATCCATTTATAAGGAACAGGATGATGAGGCTTGGATTTAAGAGTGAATCAGATGGATCCGTGAGTGGTAAGAATGTACATGTAAGCAAGCTCAGCAACGCTAAGGGTCAGTTTCCCTCGAACCAGGATTTCCTCGATGGTGAACAAAGTTCTCCAAATCATCGGTATAGCCTTAATGTAGCTGATGCCAGATAATCCAAAGAAATCCTTGGTAAAGTTTGGAAAGGGGTAAGAACAACCAAGCTAAAATAGGAAGGCATCAAAGCAAACCCACTCGGTGGAAACACAATCAATTTTCACCATGGGAGCGAACGGTCGAAATACAGCCCTAGGAGGAAAGCAAGGTTTTAGGCTATTGATTTTTGTGTCCATGAACATGTAGATTTCCTTTGCAGGTTCTATAGGCAGGTTTTGGGGCCTAAGGGTTCTATCAATGATTCTGGGTTCAGAACTGGAAGTCGCTGGAGTCGTCTTTTTTTCCCATTATCGCTAGAAAAGATAAAGAAAGAAGAAGAAAGGGGAGAGAAAATTACCTTGAATTTACTTGATGTGTGGAATAGGGATCAGTTATCTCCAATTTAAAAGCAATAGAGGGAAGTTATCATAAAAACCTAGGTTATAGGGTAATGAGCAGTTTTCAAACCATCACTTCTCTGACGACTTCTACAACAGCTACTTTTAAGAAATAATGATTAATATGATAGCTGTTATGCATATCAAAACCGTCATATTAGGGGAAATTATTAAGGGTGGATATTTTCTTAATAAAGATAGAGTATCTTGGCTGCCTGCATAGGATATCCTTGGTTTTGGAATTATTAAGGATCCTGAGGGTATATTTTTATAACTAACAATTGTTCTCTTTATTATTTTTTGTTAATTAATTGCAGGTAATGTCTAGAGGAATATTTCAACTTTATTTTGAATGTGGACTACCATAGTCAGCTGATTACTCGGTCAAGTGGACGTTGAGGGAGAATCCCTTATAAATAGGAATTTTAGTTTAACATATGATGTCACACCATGAAAATCGCAACGGAAGGTCACGTAACGTGGTGATAATGGGCGTTGGAACTGATCCAACGATTATAGTCAAATGCTAAAAATTAAACAGTTGACTACAAAGGATTAGACCTTTACACGCTTTTAAGCAAAACATAGTGAAATTCAGGTTCATTCATAATCAAATTGTTCAGTCAAGCGACAACATTTATTCATTGAAATTTCACAATAGGTAATCAACTGACACGTTTGACCCTCCAAAAACTCATTCCATTACTTCCAAACAGAGCCTACCTACAACCTTGAAAATCATGAAAAATACTACTCAATATAAAGTTGGTGAGCATTCAGGTGTTAAAACTTTATAAACAATCAGTTTTCAAAATTGTTATGATCTAGGGAGATAATATACCCAACATATACTAGCTAGGTACTATGATAACAAACAGGTCATAAGTCCATAATAAAGCCAACAAACACGTCGTTGACCCACAACAGTCCAAACATATAAACACCCTCACCACATATCCTGACCAACATGACTGGTCGCGAGCAGACCCTTCTAACCCGGTAGATCTACCAATACAGTTTGCGGCCTCTCCGAGATTAATGATTATGGGGAAATTTAGGGCTCAATAGTCATACAGTTATACTATTGACCAAAAACTTATACCGTCATAAATATATTATCCACGTTTTACTCATCATGTGTATAAAAACAGTTAATTATGCTTTTCCCCCAAAACAGTTTAAATAAACAATACTTAAAAATGTGACCGAAGAACTCACCATCATACGTGATCAAATAACCAATCAGAAACGTCTTGTACCGATCTATCAAGATCCTAAACATAGAAGACTTAGTTAACATTTGAAAGAGCATGTTCATGAGAATGCTTGTTCACCCAACTTATTCCTTTTAAAAATAAAAATGTTTTTATTATTTCTTATAGTTTTTAAAGAAAATCATCGGTATTTTGAAAATGTTTATCACTTTTCCTAAGGAACTATGAGTTACAACACATTCATCGTATAAGCTAATATCTATTTTAAATGTATACTACTTAATTAACTAGGCATTTAATAATATCACTAGTCCACTTGTAAATCTTATATTTATTTCTTATGTATCATATTCTTAAACTAGATGATTTATAAAACCACAAATACATACTTACATTTATTGTAAATTTTATTTAAAGATTCACCAATTCCTTTGTAAATAGTAGTTTTTGTATTTTTATTCAAAAACCTATTTCTTTTATAAAACAAGTTTTTAATGATGCCAATATTATTTAATAATAAAACATAACATTCTTTTCATAAGGTTAATATTATTTTTAAATCTACGAATGTATTAGCTAACCTTTTAAAAATCCGCTAACTTGAGGTTGTTTTGAAAAATATATATATTATTTTTTGGTTTTGTATGATTATATTTATAAAGTCTTGGAGTTTCACTTGTAGTCTTTAGTCAAGTTCATTTGTCATAACATCCTTTTAGCCTTACATACGGTCTTAATCACGGTTTTTAGTCCTCGAATCTTTTGTCATGTAACTTTTCATCTAAGTGATTTCTTATAATATGTCCAAGTATAAATTTGATATTAACATTTTATCTTAAACTTTTCTTTTTATGATAAGTAACACCATTCATTCTTTCATCTTAATCACATTCCCATGGCATCATATCCAACATCATCCATCATATTTTGCTTAATCAATATTCTATGACTTTATTTTTAACATCATTCCTACATAATCATTCTATGAACTTATAATCTCTAGTTTTTCCAACCTACACATACATACATACATACATACATACATACATACATACATACATACATACATACATACATACATACATACATACATACATACATACATACATACATACATACATACACATACATACATACATACATACA
>BJCO01002051.1:0-13500 GCA_018326465.1 Flaveria floridana
TTATTATTATTATTATTATTATTATTATTATTATTATTATTATTATTATTATTATCATTATTATTATTTTATTATTATAATTATTATTTTGATTATTACTTAAAATTCTTAATCTTAAATCGCCTCATATTAGAAAAAATAAATATTAAAAATTACATTAAAATTAAATTAAAAATTTCTTAATCTTGAGCTTTTAAGTGTTGTGACTAAACCATTACACCCACTAGCTATTTATAATATTATATAAGGGCAAAATGGTCAAAAAAAACTTAAAAAATACGGTCAAAAATGAGTTCAAACGGCTATATGACCGTTAACAAAAAATCTAACGGCTAGAACCGGTTCCAAACCGTTTTTTTTGAACCGGTTCCAAAACCGGGTTGAACAAAAACCGGTTTTACCCAAGAAAAACCCAAACCGGTCCCAAACCGCCGGTTTTTTCCGGGTTGGAACCGGTTTGACTTAGAGCCGGTTTCAAACCGGTTCGGGTTCGGGCCGGTTCACCGGGTCGGGTCGGGTCGGGGACCCGGTTTTTTTGTGCACGCCTAGTCGAAACTTTGCGATTTAATGGGCTCATGTCGGATACATCCCGAAGAGTGCCATTTGTAGGAGAATCACTTCACGAATAAATCGTACATCACGCATTAAAAGTTGTACTCTAGATGTAATCTCTTCTTGAATCTTGAAACACGAATAAATCAGCAAACTTTAACCCTAACATTTCACCCAATTTCCCCCTTTTTTCCATTAACGAACACCAATGGAACCCTACACTGCTCAACCTCAAACTCAAACCCAAACATACCCTCCTCCACCTTCATCACAATTTCAACCACAACCTCAAGATCCTTACATCTACACTCACCAACAATACGATCCATCACAACAGCAATACGACCCATCACAACAGCAATACGACCCATCACAACAGCAATACGATGCGTCACAACAGCATTACGCGTATTACACCCAAATCCCACAACAATACGATCAGTCTCAACAATACCCTAATCCCAATTCTGTTTATCCTGAACAAGTTCCTCAACAACAACAGCAACAGCAGTCTGAACAAGAAAACGCTCCAATTCACCCACCTGGGGTTCCGGTGCCGAATGACCCTAATCAAACCGCTGCTTACCAGCAAGCGTACGCACAACCCCATTACCAAAGCGACCCTAATTATTATTATACGCAGTATCAGCAGCCGCAGCAGTTGAGTTACACTGATCCAGGTGTGGCTCATCAGGTTCAACCGCAATGGCAGCCGACGCAGGGGCATCCTGGTGAATATGGGCCTCCTCCTGTGTACCCTGCGGTAACCTTTGTTCTTTATGTTAATTGAATTGTTTGTGGCTGGTGGTTTTTGGGAATTAGGGTTTTGATATTGGGTGTTTGATGAATTTGGTTTCTGTTGTTCATTTGTGTATGTGGGTTTGGTCGTTTGTGTTTTTGTGGTTTATAAGTTTCATTCCTTGGTTGTTTGATTAGTTACTGTTAGCTTTTTATGAGTGATTTGGTGAGGTAGCTAAGATGATACCTTAAGATTGGAGTTATGGCCTATGGGCAACACAATATTGTTGTGAATGAAATGCGGAGTGGTTGTGGTTTGTATAGTTCTAATGGGGAGAGTACGAGCTGTCGGTTATATAGTTTGATTTGTCGAGTTACTCTATTGGGTGCTTGTTATTTAAAGGGGTGTTTGGATGTGAGTTTTAAAGCCATTGTTGCATCTTGAGGAATTTGAACCAATTAATCAGTTTAATAACTTGGTAATCGTTTGGTAGTTTTATATCTATCTCAATAATAATTGGTTTCTGTTAGATACTCGCCTACTCCTTATTTGCATCCACAAATTTATTTGTTTGACCCTATTGTCAGACTATCAGAATCAACAACAGCTTTTCCAAACACTGAAAGATCAAGTCATAACAGTCACCTTTGATGCACATCTAAACACATGTTAGGCAATTAGTTGAAATTAGATTCAGCAATGTGTTGAGAGAAAAGAATTATGAACACAATGTGTGCGTTTATTGGCATATAGGATATTTTGAGCTTGTGATTATTATATGCTTGAGGAACTGGAAATGCTTTTCTTTGGCCACATAATCTACTTTAATAGTTGTGAAAATATGCCTTGCTTGTTAGATATAAAGAAACCATAAGCGTGCATTATTTATGTATTTGTGGTCAACTTTATTTTTGTTTTCATATCATTCACCTATCAACACCCACAAAAATGTTTAACCTTGTGATCTTGAATCATTATTTGGGAAAAAAGTATTACTTGTCTGTTTAACCGATCTTTCTACTTGATCTCTTATCTCCTAACAAGATGGTGACAGCTGCCAAAATTTAAAATTGTTTTTGGTATGCGTTCATGAAAGAAGAGACTGACTGAACCATTTAGGAAAGGAATCAACCATTCCATTCTTTCATTTTAATTTATTATCTTTTAATCATTATTACATGACAAAATCTACTCTGATAAAAAATTTGAAACTTTAAATAAGTGAATTTTATATTATATGAGCTTAACAACACCATATGTATATATTATCATAAACTATTCAAGAATGTTGATTAAATTTTGTTGATTCTATTTATCAGCTAAAATATTTCTTACTATATTTTAATATCTGAAACATATTTTCAGTTTTAATCATAAATTGTTTTCATCAAAGGTCATTCTTTTTATTATTTACAATGTGTATTAATGCATGCCAATCACCATGTTTAAGTGATCTTGTCAGTTCAACTAACCAAACAAGATATTGGATAATTGACCATTTCATTACTTTGTCTTTTCCTTGGATTTTCCCATGTCATCATCTTGTTATCAGTAGGATAAGTAGGAGGATGAGCTACGAGTAATAGGGTTTTACATTGACTCAAATTGTTGAACTTTCAACTAAATAGAAGATCATGTATCTACTTTTTCAGTAGGAAACCTCCATTTTATTTGATACATACTGAATAGTTCTATAAACAAAGATTTTAAAGGAGTAGTATAAATTGGAGAAGTATCAGGCTATCAGCTGAGCTGGACAGCCTCTACTATATGTGAGTATTATAACAAATAATGCTCACATTCTCAAGCTTGAGTTCAACCAGCCATTGGAATGACTTTTTTTTAAGCTTGAATGAACAGTAATTGTGCTTAAAAGTTGTTTTTCCAATCTGCAGAAATGATTAGCCACAAGCACTCGGGTGTTATTGAAGATTTTGCAGGTTTTGACTGTTGGAAATTGTTCTTGATATTTTTCATTTAGTAGAATAGTTCAGGGGAAAGGAAGATGCGGCTTTTGTATGCTAAAGCAAATTATACGGAGCCCAAATTTCTATGAAGGGGGTCAAATTATACAAATTCTACAGAATTGTTTTTGGAGGGAATTTATATAATTAATTCTATAAAAACCTTGGTTAACTACTAAAATTGATGGCTGATTGGCTGCCATTAAAGCAACCATGTAATGACAAACTTAATATAATCTTGAGTCAATTTGTATTGTGATGGTTGCTTTATAGTTCCCCTAGCAACCATTACATCTTCTCTCTTGAATTCTAATCCGCTGTACCAAATTTATGGTCACAGTTCACCCTATTCATTGATGCTAAAAAAGGTGGCAATTGTGACCCATTTACTTATAAATGGGTCAAACTGGGCGGAGTTTAGCTAACGGGTAAAATCCAAAAACTATTGGGGTTGACCCGTCATCCAACCTGCCCATTTTGCCACCTGTACTGCCAAACATCTACTGTATGGCCTTTGCTAGTTAAAAGTGCCATGCAGCTGGCGCCATTAAAATTTCTCTTTCTAGACAATCATCCAACAATCTTTCTTGCAGCAGTTTATTGATGGGAGGCGGATCTACTTGAATTTCATGGGATTTCATGAGTTGTTCTTAGTTCTTCGTAACCCGGGCATATAAATGTGAAAATTATTGCTTTACGGTAATGACAGAAATTACTATTTACTCCTGTTTTTCCCTGAAAGGGATCCAGTTTGACTTTCAAGGTAGTGCTACATAATTTCAACATTCAAATTGATATGATTTCTTAAACGTTATAACCACATAACATTTTGTAAAAATATCACAGAAATAAAAAAAGTTTTGTGTTATACGGTTAAAGAACCCATATCTTTTTGCATTTGAAATGTAGTTTGCTTGACCTCAAAAGTCAATGTTGTTCTACCTTATGGAGGGTGTATGTATTAAAACATACATCTCGATTCTAAAGCCCAAATCTACCGTTTAGAATTGTATAGTAAGTTTAATTTTTTCTTACTGGCACTTGTTACAAATTACAATACTTGGATACCACATTCGTAGAATAACGAGAAGCTTGAAAATCTTAAATCTAATAAGGTTTAATTTGTATGCTATTAATAACTTCCGCCATTGTTTTAAACTAATCTAGAAGTTATTGGGCTAGTCTGTAACTCTGTATATTTGGGCTTGGGTTGTTACACCTCTTGTCTTCATGCTTTTCATAATTATTGTGCTTGAGATGTATGATCTTTTAGATTTACACACTTGTTGAAGTTCATTTTTTGTTTTTATGCTCTTAATGTTTTCACTGCGTAAGAGTTGTATGCTTGCAATCTTTATGATGTATCATTTGCAGAATGTGCAAGGCGGTCCATATGGTGCTCCTGGCAGAGGTGGTGGTCGAGGAGGTTCTAGCAGAGGTGGTGGCCGGGGAGGAGGTTCTGGCAGAGGCGGTGGTCGAGGAGGAGGTTCTGGCAGAGGTGGCGGTCGAGGAGGTGGTTCTGTCGGAGGTCGAGGTTTTAGAGGTGGTGGTTCATCTTTCCGAGGACGTGGCGGAAGCGGCGGACGTGGCGGGATTCCTAGGGTCAAGAGTGAGCCGAAACCTCAGTTTCTGGCATGGTGTGAACTTTGTCGAGTCGACTGCAACACTCATGAGGTTCTTGAAAATCATAAGAACGGTAAAAAACATAAAAAGAACCTTGAAATACAAGAAGAATTACAGAGACTTGCAGCCAAAACACATGATGCTCAAATGGCTGCTGCCATTGAGAGACCAGAAGTCAAAGTTGAAGGTCAAACCGTGCAGTTTGAAGAACAGGAAGGAAACAGTTTAAAAAGAAAAATGAGAGATGATGAGCGGAAATCTGCTGAGCCTGAAAAGAAACATAAGGAAATCGTACCTTTTATCTGTGAACTTTGTGATGTGAAATGTGAATCAGCGCCTGTTTTTGATCGCCATTTGAAAGGTAGAAGACATACTTTCAACCTTCAAAGGTTTCAAGAACAACAAGCTCAAGCAGCGTTGGGACAGGCGGCTTTACAAGCACTTTTTCCAGCATTAGAGGCAGCATTGTACCCTGCACTTCTTCAAGCACTTGCTCACAATGCTTCAACATCTTATGCATATGGAGGACTTGATCAACAAGCTCTTCTTCAATTGCTGCAACCATTTTTACCTCCAAATGGGCCTGCCTTTTTCCAACATGGCTTGCCACCCGCACGAGCACCGGCACCAGCATCAGGTCTTCCAGCTTTGGAAAACCAGGGTCCGACCCAAGGGACGGCTGAAAACCAGGTTAAGACTGAAGATGAAGTGAACCCAGAGGGCAAGACTGAAGATCAAGCGGAGCCTGAGAGCAAGACTGAAGATCAAGAGGAGCCTGAGAGCAAGACTGAAGATCAAGCGGAGCCTGAGAGCAAGACTGAAGATCAAGCGGAGCCCGAGAGCAAGGCTGAAGATCAAATGGAGCCCGAGAGCAAGGCCGAAGTCCAAGTGGAGCCCGAGATCAAAACTGAGGAGCTGGACCCAAAGGCAATGGAACCAACCCAGTGAGAAAGTTTTTGACTACTTGGTTTTGGATCCGATTACTTTAAAGATATAATTATCTTAGTTTAAAGATATAATTATTTGGTGTTTTTATGGCTAGATATATATCACATATTGAATGTTTGATATTGTAGCCTTGGATTTCAGTATTATTATCATCTTTTTGGGATAATTTTAGGGTATTATTCCTGTTAAAAACAATTTCATGAGTAGGTTGTAATCACTTGAATAAAGTGTATTGGGCATGGAAGTTGTGTTTTGATTAACTCAAAATAAATCATGCAAATAATTAACTGGAATGTTACAGTAACATATCTTAATTAGTGACAATGATGGTTCAATAGTTGACCATATAACATATAATAGGATGGTCGTGATGTTTAATAGATTTTATAATCAATCGTTTTCGGTTATTAGAAGAGATGTTTGATAGAGGTTTTGTTTTTTAGAGAGAAGGTAATGTGTTCAAACCCAGACATGGTGTAAATTGATGTAATTTAGAAGGAGTATGATAGATTTGTCGTTAAAAAAAAAGATGTTTGGTTGATTCATTAAGCCGTTGACTTTTGATATGATGGATTCA
Source organism: Flaveria floridana (assembly GCA_018326465.1). Classification (NCBI taxonomy): domain Eukaryota; kingdom Viridiplantae; phylum Streptophyta; class Magnoliopsida; order Asterales; family Asteraceae; genus Flaveria; species Flaveria floridana. The sequence continues at coordinate 6,404 of BJCO01002051.1, forward strand.
AGCTAATTTCGATTAATCAATCTAATTATACTTTTACTTTTGGTCAGATAAGATGTTAACAATCTTTTTAATCTGCAAGAAAGAATAACATATTGTTTTATAAACATATAAAAAAGTATAAATGTTGTTTTAATGTCAGTTCGCATAATTCGATTTTTTATACACATATAATGTAACCGAACCATAAACCCATAAACCGAACTAATGGTTTTAACAATTAGTTTGGTGAAACAATTAGTTTGGTGAGGGTTCGGTTATTTGGGTTGTCTTCTCAACCAGTCAACCTTATCACGTAGGTGGGTGAAGAAACCTTGTAGGATTTATAAGTGAGTCAATATGTTTCATAGGCTAGTTCCATTGGATTCGATCCATATATTTTGTAAATTTCAAACTTGTGCAGGCTCGCGGCATGTGGAAATGAATGTCGTGCTAGCCTTTGTTTCGGGTTGTAAATATTCTCAGAATCGGGTCTACTCTCAAATGAGATGTTCACTAAAACAAAATAAACAATGTGAATATGTTGATGACCGATAATCTTAATGAAAACTCACCAAAAGGTCCAATACATCTTCGCCGTTCAGATTGAAGAGCAAAATCTCATGAATCTACTTTTCTAAAGTCATACAGGTTTCATGGTTCATGAATTCAAGCTAACAAATGCAAAAATCAAATGACGTGCTGTCAAATGCAGTTACCAAGTTTTGTGAAGCATATCAGAGGACAGAGGATGTGTTCAAGTTATCTTATCCTCAAGCTTATTAGAGTGGAGCTTAATCAAGCTCAAAACACAAATCATGAGCTCGAAACATATATCGAGCTAGCTAGGCTTGTGAAGGCTCAACTCAAATTCTCATTGAACTTTCAAGCCTTATGTAAACTGCAGGTATAGTACATGCATGTTCAATCCTGTAAGGGCTCATCAACCATCACATTCTCCCTTCACTAGCTCTGGTCTCAACTTAGCCGAGAGCCCTTTCGCCAGCATCTCTTCATCATATTTCCTAGCCATATCAATCATACCCTTTTCCACCAACGCATCAATCAACGCATTATAAGCAAACTCATTTGGACTCAAACCATGATCTTCCATCTTTTTCCAAACTATAAAAACAGGTCGAAGAAAGCCCCATCTCCCAAACTTCCTTATAAGCATTACATACGTGTCAAGGGTTGGACTCACACCACTGCCAATCATCCTATCAAGGAGAACGAGGATCTCATTAGGCTTCTCGAGACACCTGAAAATGCAATGATAAGTGATGACATTGGGTGCACACTTTCTCTTAGACATTTTATCGAGCACCTGGTATGCCTCCCTAATCCTCCTGTTTTCACACAAAAGCTTGATGATTATATTGTAAGTTACAACATTCGGTTCACACCCCAATTCGAGCATCTCACGACCAAGATGTACAGCCACATCAACACCTTCCGAAACACCAATTGCTTGAATCACAGTGTTGTATGCCACCACATCCAATTTAATACCTTTCTTCTTCATCTCTTTATAAAGCTTCACAGCCTTCCATGGCTTCCCACTCTTGCTTTGAACATCCATATATATCGAATACGAATACAAATCTTTACTGATCCCATCTTTATCCATTTGTTCCCAAAACTCTCTACACTTTGACCACCACCTCATCTTAAACCACCCACGAAGAATCATATTATACACTTTAGTATCCAGTTTAAAACCTGCAATATCATCTTTAAAAAAGCTCTTATCTTTTCCTAAACATAAATCTTCTGCTTCAATCACATGTTTATACTCACACAATGCATCAACAAGATTCAAGAAAGACGTTTCGTCTTTCAAATTAAACTCCCCCAACTTATTATAAGTACCGATTGCTTCTTCAACAAGATGAGCTGAAGCATACCGCTTGAACATCACACGAAAAGTGGTGTAATCTGTCTCAGGCATTTTGTCGATCAGTTGCCATGCAAGATCGAATTCGAAAAACTTACCCAATATGTCAATCATGTGATTGTAGGTCTCTGTGGTGTGTTTGAACCCGTGTTCAGATTCGACCCAATAGAAAAACTCAAATGCTCGTTTCCAATCGTTGTCGTAACATGTTAGAGTTTCAAGAATCGTGCTGTGGTCAACTATGAGTTGTTCGCGATGTGGGTATGGTGTTTTAGGGGTTTGATGATCGGAAAACGAGATGGGTGATGAGAAATTTGTAGTGTTTTGAGATTGTGAAGTGTGAAATTGGAGGATGAACGATTGTCGGATGGTGGAAACGAGAAAGCGATTGAAATGGTAGGAGAGACAACGGGGGATCAACAGATGCATTCTGTCGTTTGGCTTCAAATCAATTCACTGCTTTCCTTAAATTTGTACGAGTACAATAAGTATAATTTTATTTTAAACTTTGTTTGAGCTAGTGTAAAACTCAGATAATTTAATACTTGTTAAATTAATAATCTCAATAAAATTAATAATTTGTTCCGTTTCAGCATAGGACCAATATAAAATTGGACATCAAAAGATAAAATAATAAGATAATAATTTTATTAAAATCCCAATGTAAATATATTTGTCTCATTAAAACTATAACTAATAATTACTAAAATACTCTAACATTCTAGAATTGTCTACTAAAAAATAAATCTATAGCCACTTGTTTTTAATTATTGGACATTTAATAATGATCAATCTAGATCTATGTACATTAAACTTGACAATTTCGTTAATGTGTGAATGGACATGAGAATTTTGAAGGTCATTGTTTTTGTTTTATTTAAATAGGTAAAGTGAACAGAAATAGAAATTTTGAAGGTCGACACACTAATTTGAGGGTTGCTCACGGACATAAGCCAACTCTTTAAATTAATAATTTATTAATTTATCGATATCATAATATCTCGTTAATTTAATAAAATATCCTGATCCCAACATTATTAATTTATAGAGAGTGAGTTTCCAATAAATCTTCGAAATCAAAATTAGATTGCTGTTCCAATGAGTCTCTAAAATTGAAATTAGATTAATCGATTAGATCATATAAGAAATAAAAAAAAAATACTAGTAGTTGAATATGTTTGTTTGTCTCTTCCCATTCATTTGAACCACCAAACTCTAATCACATGTCTCTTAGTTCTCCGGATTATTTTGGCTTGAAATTCATGTTTTCACGAGAAGAAGGCCATATAATGTCTAATACAAGCCCAAGTATATGCATACATGTGTATATATAAATTAAAAAAATCACAGTCCTAACTTTAGAGGCCTAAAGCCTTTACTTCACCTGGGTTTTAATTAAGCTAATCTTGATCAATAAAAGAACCCACTATATTAAAAAAAGGAACCTCACTTAAGTTTAAAATATATAGACATATCTGATTGTCTGAGGATTTAGGGGACCGGCAAGCAAGAAAAATGAGCGCAAATAAAAAAGACTAAGAAAAAATATAGTGGCTTTTACTTAGATAAACATACACACAAAATGCGTAAAGAGGATATATAAAAAGGAAAAATAAACATGAAATGTACAACCAGTCGTGAGTGTTGTGCGATTGTAAGGCATAAATAATACCTCAAACCCTATCCGTTGGCTTGGAGTAAACCGTAATCAGTTGACTCTTGCGAGTTTTTTAGGCGAAAATGTTACAAACCAGTTAACGAGTCTTGATAACTTTACTTCTTTTATACACTACATATAAAATTGAGAAAACTAAGTGGATATGGTGCCATATACGTAAGCCCGGCTTTGCATGTAGCCAATCTGGAGATGTTTATGGAAATTGTGCTGCCACACATTCAACCAATGGGCAATGGCACATGGGAGCACAAATTGTGATTTCCAAAGATTTTAAGCATAAAACACTTGACAATGAGGGTTTTTGACGTATTTCAAATCAAAGAAATTATATTTTGAGAAGAAAAAAAAACGCTAATAATTATATTTTCATATCTTCAATCAATATTTACATAAAATACTATCTCAGTAAAGATTAATTTTCACGAATGATTTGTAAAGGTCTGAGGTTATAAATTGAAGCATGCGAGACAACTTTATACAAAATGTAAGATAATACTACGACTTAATGGTTTCGGAAGATGTTTTGTTAATGTGAGAATAATGGGCTGTTTGATAATATCTGAATGATTAAGTGCTGAACCAATAAAAGGTCTGAACCATTAAGTGCTGAATCATTAAGAGCTAGTATATTGGTTAACTATTCAAAGACAAATGTCTGACTAATTCAGATAAGAGATTTTAACCATTTAGCATTAGAACTCTTAACCATTCAGCACTAGTATAATGCTTAACCATTCAGAGATAAATGTCTTAACCATTCAAACATTTGCTCGTGAAACAAACATTATGAATTATTAAGTACTGAACAATTTAAACATCTGAACCCTTAAAAGACTGATTAAAAGGCTGCTAAATAACCCTAATTCAAGCTCCGTGTTACGTAAGTTTTCACACGAGATTTACTGTTTCTAGCGTCTCTCTTCGGTTTGAAACCTAATTTTGTTATCTTTGCCAAAAATAAAATAAACAGCCCAAAAATGAAAAATCGTCACGTCACTCATCGCCTCTATCGTCATCCCCAATCTGAAGTACAATTCCCTCTTCTTGATAAAATCGAACCTCGAAAGCTTCACTTATGGATTGATCACACACAATCCACATGATCACATCCTCATCCTTAATGGCATCTCCGTCCTATCGCCTCAAAATCGACGCCCCACGCTGCCCTAACACCACCGAGTTCCACCCCATCTCCGTCGCTTCTTCTACTTGCGATTGCCATTTCCGTCGATGTCCGTTTAAAACCCTAAATTCATGCAGACCGTATGCCAAACTCAGGTTAAAGTTCTTCGATGCGGCGAAAGGGTTGCAAATTGGCAATGGTAGATTTGGAATTTGTTGTAATTCACCGAGGATTTTCACTCGGACTCTCGTGGCGAGAGCCGATGCGAACCTGATTGATGATGAGGAGCCTATCGAGGTAATGAAATTAATTGTTGTTATGAATATTACTTTATGTTCTAGTTTTCATTTGCATTGTTTGTAGAACTAAATTTTGGGGAACAAATATATACCATGGGACTGTGGAATGTGAATTGCTCTGGATTCTTTGGTAATACCTTTTGAATTTGGCCTAATTAGTCATTTTAATGACACTGGATTGATATCATGATTATATCTAGACTTACAGTCAAATAACAACCGAAATTGATCTTAATCTCTATACTCTCTTCGATTAAGATTGGATTCTAAGGCCATTATAGCAAAAAAACTAAACAAATGTCAAGTTATGGAATGAATTAGGTATTGCTTCTTCACAAACTTAAGGGATTTCTAGGTTTGTTATGACTACTTAAGAATTTAGGGTTTTACAGGCCTGTGGCAAAGCTGCCGTCTGAAACCAGGTATTCATGTTTAGATTTTGGGAACTAACAAAGTAAATGAACTAAGAATCACTTAATTGCTGAACTAGTATAGGATGCATTAACTGTAGAACATCATAATTTTTTTCGGATGACTCCTAATTTACTCCTATTTTACTCCACTACCTGCTACTTGCAGGATATGATCCCTTGAACTCTAGTATAGAGGCAAAGCGCCTTATCACTCCAACTGTCCCTTTGGGACGTTGAAGTTCGAACACCATTATTAGTTATGAAATTACACAGAAAGATCACTTGTCCGTTTATGTGTTTAACAAAAGCAGACATAACGAATGTATTTGCGATGCTTTGTTATTTTTTGTGATGAATTCCAGTTTTTAGTCACTAGCGACACTCAAAATGCATATATGTAGGTTATCAACGGCCATTCATCAATTGTGGATTCAGAATTAGAGCAACAGCAAAAATCAAGCCAGTTGATAAAAAGGGTTGTGTTTGGACTTGGGATTGGTATTACTGCTGGTGGAGTGGTAGTAATTGGAGGGTGGGTATTCTCTGTGGCTTTAGCTGCTGTTATCTTTGCTGGTTCAAGAGAATACTTTGAACTGGTTAGAAGCCGTGGAATTGCTTCTGGAATGACTCCACCTCCCCGTTATGTGTCCCGAGTTTGCTCTGTTATATGTGCTCTTATGCCTTTGGTCACTATGTAAGATCCGCAAAACACTTCCTAATTCCTCATAAATTGATTCCCAAAGCACCTGTGAAATACACTAACTAGTTTTTTTTTTAAAATTTGATAAAGTATGAATGATTGATCCAAAGACTCAACGCTGCTCCTGTTAATCTTGCATGCATAGGTGCTAGTAACAGAATTAAGTTCAAGATCTTAATGTTAGAAATTAATATGTTTCTATATTATTCGTTGCTTAATTACAAGATTTAAATCCATAGTATCTATGAAGCTTTTTATGTATCATGCATAACTTTTGTTGAAACATCTCCATATTTTCTGTTAGTGATTATATGTTATCTGTGTCTATAGGTACAAAGGTCAAATAGATGTTTCTGCAGCATCAGCAGCTTTTGTTGTTGCTATGGCATTGCTGTTACAAAGAGGAAATCCTCGTTTTTCTCAGCTCAGCAGTACAATATTTGGTCTGTTTTATTGTGGATATCTTCCTTCTTTCTGGGTTAAGCTCAGATGTCGTTTGCTAGCACCTGCCTTAAATACTGGTAAGTCTTCAAGTTCTTGCTCTTATCAACTTACAATGTTGGAATTATTCTTAACTTCATTCATCATTTTCTTAAGAGGCCAGAACTGTAGTATGTTTTGTTTCATATGCATATGGCATGTGCTATAACATTGCTTGATCATGAGCATTTACTGTTTACAAAACATGAAGGGGTTCCAACAAAATAAACAAACAAACAAACAAACAAACATACCCAGTGTATCCCGCTGAAAAGCAGGGTCTGGGAGGGGTATATGGTGGCAAGTCTTTCCTCTATCTTGAAAGATAGAGAGACCGCTTCCGAAGAGACCCCCGACTCGTTAACAAAGGCAATAACAATAACAATCATAATACAAAGCATACAACACAAAGAGAAATATCACATGAAGAATTAGATAATGCGCTCATAAAAAAAACGGCATGTAACACCCAAATAGGGTAGATGAGGAAAACTACACCTAACGTGTGGGGTTACGGCCATATGTCACCGT
>BJCO01002052.1:0-13835 GCA_018326465.1 Flaveria floridana
GGGGGTTAGGGTTGGCGGGGGGCGTCAGCGGTCGGCGGTTGGGGTCGTCGGTAGTGTCGGTCGGTAGTGAGCGGTGTGGTAGATGGCGGTTAGTGGTGGAGGCAAAAGTCGGTGGAATTTAAAATCATTCATGGAAGGATTTTGAAATCCTTTATTTGAAGGAATTTGGTGGGAATTAATTCCAATTCCAATTTCAATTCCTTTTTCAACCAAACACATGAAGAATGGAATTCAAATTCCAATTCAACGAATTCCTACCAACCAAACACAATGATCAATGAAATTCAGATTTCAATTCCATTAAATTCAATTGAATTCTTGCATACCAAACGCAGTAATGTTTATATCATAATTATTATTTAAGTTGGACGTAACATTTGTGTCCACTAATATTAGCCCAAATGACAGACCATTATGGTCAAGTACCAAGGCATAATGTGAACCAATAATCAAAGCGATAACATTAAATTACGTTGTTAACCAATGCAATATACAATGGATGAACGCCATTGAATAAAGCAACACACAACACCCCATTCGCCCCACCCCCACCCCCTAGCATTCATTCTTCTTCAACCTTCTCTCTCTTATACACACACACACTATATATATATACACACACACACTATATATATACACACACACACACATACGCATATGTGTTATTTGTCTGTATTTGTACGTGATTGAGTAGTGCTGCAAAATCGCAGAAGACGGTTGGGTTTATATCAGAAAACATGATGGCAATTTGCTCTTGAACACCACCAACCCTTCATGGATTCCACCTCTTTCGAAGGTAATCAATTGATCAATTAATTCGTTTTATTCATCTTTTTATTCATCTTTTTTCTGGGTTTTGATTGTTCTTCAGCATACATCTTAAATCTTGGATCTTTTTTTAAATTTTTTTTAAAGATTTGTTGATTCGAATGGATCTGCGTCGGTGGTATTGCTGCATGATTGTTATGTATTGCCAGCTATATTATGATGATTATTTTATCTCAGCCTAGGTAGGGGCTAGCCTAATTTTAGCTTTTTCCGATGGATTTCTGCCATGAAAACGATTCTGTTGAAAAGGGTACGATCAAAGAAAATAAAACATCTCAAAAGTTTAAAATATTTATTAGAAGATTATATGAGGGTGAATTAATCATACGCATATATATCGACTCAAGTAGTTGTATCTTCAGTTTTTGATTTATTTTGGTCAAATTAAGTTTAAAAAAATGAATTTTGGAAAATATTCTTGTTAGTCATCTGTTTATGGGTCAGAATGTAACTTATAAGTTCTAATCCTACTTGAGTTGTTTTAATCAGCTGAAAAGTAGAAACATTTATTATTATTTGGGAGAGTGTACTGAATCTTGATTATTTTATTAGTAAAACAAAGGGTGATTAATTTTGGCTTTCTGAGATTGGCTTAAAGTTAGCAAAATGGTTCACCAACCTTTGACGTCAAACATAATCTTTTTCAAACATGTAATCGACATGAACTTGGTTACGGATTCATAACCATAAGTCTAGAAGTTTAATATAGAACTATAGATGATTAAAATTACCATATGAAACTGTGACATTAATGATAAATCTGAAGTTTAAAGCTATCTGGTTTGATTCTGAATGTCAAAACTTATCTAATTGCAAGCTTTTAGAAGAAGTTTACTCTTTTAATGAACCTTGTTCTTAATTCTTGATCATTGACTTGTCTATTTGGTTTCAGGCATGTACTAGATGAATCAGACAGTATTTTTTCTAATCTCTCTGTTATTTTGTTGAAAGATTTTGGTCAAGTCTTGATGAAAAGTCAAACCTACTACTTTTCAGTTACATTGCTGATATAAATTGGCTACCAACTTAATCAGTATCAGAGTGGATCTGTAGAACTTTAAAGTCTATAATAAACGATAATTCAGGACTTGAAAAGTCAAAGAGTCTAGTTCAGAGTTTCTGAAATCTTTAAACCATTATGATAAACTTATATCATGATCCAATTATTTGTTTTGCTTCAGGTTTTGTGTTAGATCCATCAAAGTATAACAAGTTAGGTATGGAGGAAAAGAGACAACTTTTGTATGAAATATCAGATTGGTCGCAAGGTGCACCAGAACTACTGCAATCATGGAGCCGCAACGACCTATTGCAAATTTTATCCATTGAAACAGGAAAAGAAAGAAAATTTACAGGATTAACAAAGTTAAAAATCATTGAGATTCTTCTTAAGGTTGTGGCTGATAAAAAATCACATGAAAAGACTACAAAAAGGCAGAGGAAATCCGAGATTTCAACAGATGCTTCTTCCCTGAACAATGTTGATTCTGATTTAGGTTCTAATGATACTAAATTATGCAAAAATTTGGCTTGTAGAGCTAAATTAAGTCAAGAAGATGGTTTCTGTAAGCGGTGTTCATGCTGCATCTGTCATAAATATGATGATAACAAAGATCCAAGTTTATGGTTGACTTGTAGCTCAGAATATCCTTGCGAAGGAACGTCATGTGGTTTGTCATGTCACCTTGAATGTGCTTTACAACATGAAAGATCTGGCATTCCAAAAGACGGGAAAAGTAGAGGGCTAGATGGGAATTTTTACTGTGTGTCATGTGGTAAAGTGAATGATCTGCTTCAGTAAGTCCTTTTCATATCTTTTTCTGCATTTTGTGAAGTGGTTTTCATTATGGTGGAAATTTCGAACGATTTACTTGTTAATGCATCAATATTATCATTTACAGATGTTGGCGAAAACAAATGACAACTGCTAGGGACACTAGGAGTGTTAACATATTATGCTTTCGTGTTACTTTAAGCCAAAAGCTCTTGACTGGCACTGTTCGTTATGAAAAACTTCACAAAATTGTGAACGAAATAACTCAAAAACTAAAAGCAGATGTAGGCCCATTGACCGATTTGCCAGTCAAACAAGCCAGGGGTATTGTCAACCGGCTTGCTTCTGGTCAAGAGGTTCAGAAACTATGTGCATTAGCAGTCAAGACCCTTGATTCACTTCTATCCAACACACATAATCCTCTTGCAAAAGGTTCTCTTTTTTAATTCTTTTTAACATTCTGTTTGCTAAAATTTGACTTCTGAAATCAAATGAATATTTGTTCTATACTTCTATAGTTATATTCATCTAGCAGTCTTTGTTACAAGTCTTGATGATTTTGCAGATGATGAGGATGTCAAAAGAACTCAAAGTCAGAGCTTGGCAACAAACTCCAGCAGTCTTTCAAATCCCTCTTCGGTGGAAGATGAAAACAACAAAGAAGAAAAGGAGAAAGACACTAACGATATAGAAGCTGATACATGTAACGAACAAGAAAAGATCGCTTCTGATGACGAAGACGTGAAAGAATTTGACCCATTTGATCACATAACAGAAGGTGAACTACCTGTTAGTCCTTGCAAAGCAGAAAGCTCAAAAGATGAAAATTTAGCACAGCAAACAAAACCTGAACCTTCAAAAGACAATCTTGATGATGGGTCTGCTAAGGAACAAGATGGCAGCTCTTCAAAAAAGAGAAGTGGCGAACAAGGACAAGATCGGGATTTTGGATACTATGTTAAGGTGATCAGATGGTTAGAGTGTAAGCAACATATAGATGCAGATTTTAGACAGAAGTTTCTCACTTGGTACAGTTTGGGAGCGACCCCGCAAGAGGTTAGAGTTGTTAAGGTGTTTGTGGATACTTTGATGGAGGATCCAGCTTTGCTCGCGGGTCAGCTTGTTGATACGTTTTCTGAAGTAATCGCGAGCAAAAAATGTTCAAGAAGGTTGTGTTTGAAGCTTTTTCATTGAAAGTTCGTTCGAGACAATAGAAAAGAATGTTAGGACTATTCTTTACATTCTATTTACATTCAACTGGTTTTGATTATTATCATTCATATTATACTTGGTTTAGGATTATATACAGTCGTGTATAACACATTTATGTTTTTAATTTAACTTAATTATGGAAGTTGAATGTTTTGACACGTACAATAACTAATTAACAACACATTCCAGCATGACCATGATAACACCACCACGTATTGACAATAGCTGCAACTGACATCACAAAAATGCCAACACACAAGAAAAATAAACAGATTTTTTGTTCGTCACTCAAAAAGAATATTTACATAATTTTTTTTTAAAATATATGCTTATGAATCATGATTGCTGGGCTGAGAAAATGTCACAATTTGATTGACAGGATCCAGTGAACTCAAAGGCCTAACAATATTCAGTCTGGCCCAACCCAATAAACAACTAAACGGGTTATAAGGCAATTCGATAATTTCATGAACTCCTGGATTACTTAAATCAACATACTTGTTACTATTGGCAACTTATCATTACTTGTGACAATAATGGGCGACCATTCACTAATTGGTATTCAACTAACAGTTAAAATGAATAACATCTCTCACTTATAATTTATTGCTAAAGGTTGTTTGGTAGACTTTTAATGAAAACTGTTAAGAGTCTATCTTTGAATTAATGTGTTTGGTTAAAAAAACGACTTTTTAAGGTTTCCATTAAGCTCTTAGTGGTTAAGTGATAAAAAATGATGAATGAAATACATGACAAGTTTACCCCTCCCCCAAACAAAAACCCTATCCATCATTTCCACTTATCTTCTCTTCATCTCTCCCCGTTAATCTCAACCTACAGCCCCGCCCCTCGCTGGCGCAACCCCTCACCGCCGCAGCACCTTCTCAGCCGCTACCTCTCACCACCTCAACCCCACATCCTCTCTATTGTTTCCAATTTGGTGTTACTGATGAGTTTGAGAGCACAGAGGTCTGTGTATTCAACAATTTTTTATTTACAATTTTTAAACCCCTTTTTACATAAAGGGTTGTTTTTTTTTTTGTTTTAAAGTAGCTGATTTTCGGTCTTGAAATCAAAATGTGAGACTTGACTACTTGAGCGTGGCTTAAAAGTGAAGGGATTAACAATTTCTTATTTATATATCACAATGTTTGATATTGCATCCTTCATGCATAAGAAAGCTATTAGACAATAGGGTTGATTATTTGTGATTATTAACAGTTAGATGTTTCTAATTATGATAGTTCAGAGTGGTAATAAAATCATTCTATACATCATTCAGATATGCAACCAAATCTTAACACTTATTAGCTCCAAGTCTCTTACCTAGTCAGACTTTTTACTGGTTCAAAGATTGCCAAACAACCCCTAAGTTTATTATAGAACGTCACATTTTGATTGACAGGATCCAACGTATTCAAAGTCCCAACAAAATTCAGTCTGGTTCAACCAACCGATGCGACCTGATTTGACCCAAACTGACAAAGTCTATTCTTGTTCAGTCACGGTCTTATATTACTTGTGTATTAGGAGATTCAGGTCAGTTCCCACCAGTCTGTCTTGACCTGTGCACAACCCGTAGTGACAGGCCAACACGACCCTCCCATTACCCAACCTGTTTGACACGCAATCTTCAACCCGTTCTACTCGGTGACCCATTACCCCACCTCACCCTCCTGTTTTGCTAACTTTACAACTTGCTGTAAGAACTCTTCTTTAACAGGATCTCTTCTTGTGTATACTGAATAATAATTAAATAGCATTGGTGTTAACCAAATGTTAACTTAACCCAACAAATAATAAAGATGTTCGAGTGCTATGGTTTTGGTGTCTATTAGACAGAATCTGTACCCAATTTTCTTCTTACCTTAATTATGCAGGTCACATGTAAAAAAACCTCACATCATCAAACCAGAAAAAAAAAATGGGGGTGAATTTTGACCATACTGTAACCAAATGCAGAATATGAAACCATATTGTAAACTTGGAATGAACTTTGACCAAACCAAAAAAGTTGCTGTACTAAAAAATCAAGAATCTAAAAATCAAATTCTCCATTTTGACAATACTGCAAGATGTGCAAATAGCAGAAGGGGAAATATGTTGCAAAGCATGTCATCCTACACAAACTTAAACGCAGCAGCAGAAATCCCCAAGAAACGTATCAAGTAACTTACAACAATTGATGACATTAAGATTGTTGGCTTTTGAATTATCAAAGAGATCATGCATCACGTCACTTGGTCATGTATTCAAGCATCAAATTTTCACCTGCCAAATCTGAATGGGAGAGCTAGACTTCAGTATCCTTGTAAACTGTAAGGACCAAAACATGAAATGAATACATGGATCTTTTTAACTATTTGTGTTCTTTTTTCTTTTTTAAAAACAATCAAATGCCACATACATGATACATGAATTGGATAGATAGATGTTTTTGTCAATTAAAAAAGCAAAATTTATATTGAGTTCAAGATATGAGGGATCAAATTTTATATAATTTACTGGCTGACATTCTCAAACTTGTTGAACATCATCAGTATTAAAGACTAATTGATGTTCTGCCGCTGCACATTGTCATTTCTATGAGTATGATTGGTTCAAACATCATATATCAACACTTTTATGAATATAATTGATTAGATATGGTTCTTGATATATATATATATGCAAATACAAGTTGGAAATCGTTTTAACAATGTTTTTCAGCAATGAACCAGATCTGACCCGAACCGGATAGGAAAATATTATTATATTGCGATAGCTAAACGATCTTTAAAAAGTTCCACCCCCATAAGAAATGTTTGTTGGGTCCGTAATGGGGAAAAAAATGTGAAATCGAGTTTACAAGCCAGAAATGGCGAACTCTACATGGAAGGCAGAAGGTTGGCGACCAGAGAAGGGATGATCTACACCAAAAATCAATTTAAGACCTGTAATTTCATGGACGAACTGAACTAGAATCAAACGATTGAGACGAACAATATCAAAGGGAGAGTTGATGTTGTTCAAGTGATAGAGAGGAATCTACATATCAAAAGTATGAAGAGGAAACCAAGCACTTGTTCGACGCTGAAGAATCCAGTAGAAGAGATGGAGCATTTTAGGGTTGTGAATGGTAGGGGCGGGGTTCTGTGAAGACTGGTATTGTATTTTCAAGTTTTGACATTCTAACTCTCTTTAACAAGTTTATCAACCAAACACAATACAGTTTTTCATTGGAATTAATTCCAATTCCTTTCGAACATTTGAATTCCTTCACAAAAACTCTGTGAACCAAACGGGACCTAAGGTTTTTTTACGCCCTTCTTGTTCCCATGTAATCAAAAGTGCACGCCTAGGAGCCCAAGCTATGCGAGGAACAAAGAAACTGCCTTGCGGCGACGAGGCGCAAAAACAAGCTTGAATCTGCAAAAAAAAACGTCGGAGCGGCCTAAACTAGTTTAAAGCAGTCTAAACTAGCCTAAACCAGCCTAAAACATGTCTAAAACAGCTAAAAATGGCCTGCTTATACTGTGCATCTTGCTTGTGTCAGGTTGTCGCTTTTTAAGTGCCTTGAATTAGCCTAGCGCCTTTGACTGCCTAGTAGTTCCATTCATCTGTTTTTGTTAACCGTTTCTATTTATCATCCTTCAAAAGGTACGAGTACATATTCTTTAATGTATTTACAAGTTTATCTCCATCACCTTTTGGTATTGAGTTACTAGAGCTTATCGACAGTTGAAACCAGATGTCCTAGTTACCAAGTATGGAAACGTGCCACAAAAAAAATTCTAAATATGATAGGTTCAAGAGTAGGTTTAGAGGGTGGATACGCAAGTGGTTGAGGGTTCTAGTCCCATGGTGTAGATTTAGAAGTAGGTTTAGGGAGTGTGCAAGTTAGCCATGCTGAAAAAATAAATAAACAAATAAATAAGGTCATATTTTTAATGTGTGTTGCAGTCATTAGATGATGTAAAATAAAATGACTGTAGAAGCAGTTCTATTACTTCATGACATATATGATATCTAGGGTTAATCTACCATATTAAAATAAGGATAAAATGATTGTATTCTAAATTATTTGAAATAACATAAATTAAAATGAGTACATTCTCTAATAATTTAAAAGGGGCATATGTGATACTTTGAAGTTTGGTTGGTGGGTGTATATGACATTTAGGAGGTTCAGAGAGATATATGAGAATCTCCCTAAAATTATAACAAGAAAAATAAACGATGTATTTCAAGAGTAAAAGACTTTTCTATTAATTCTATTTATCCAGTGACAGATCAACTGCCTGTTGCAAATTATTTTTTCCTCCGATCAGCAAGTTTCATTCAGCATATCAATTTGTGAAATTATTGAAAGCACTAGGTAAATAAACTACCTTAGTGAGAAATCAGAGCTAAAAGAAGTGAAAAATACAAAGAACTCAAGGTGAGCAAAAAAAAAAGGGCGCAAGCAACTCAAGCAAATATTGACCTAGAACTCATGAGATGATAAGCCACTTATAGTTATAAATCAACTACTTTTTCCCTCTCTTTAAATTTCCTTTTTGGCGTCAATGAGAGCCCGTTACCGGTAAACTCACAAGATCCACCAATACCTACTAACACTGATACGAATCTAATGGGTCAATCCGGCTCGGGGCAGACCCAGTCAATGTGGAATGGCGAGAAAAGGGGACTTGGTCCAGGAGGTGAAGGTTAACTCAGTTTTTCAGGGAAAGTGGGTGACTTAGGTGCTGTTTGACAACTTCTGAATGGGTAAGCGCCGAACCAATAAGAGGTCTGAACCATTAAGATGTCTGAACCAATAAGTGCTGAAACAGTTTAAGTCTGTTTGGTTGGATATCTAAATGACTTTGTAGAATGACTACTTTACGCATATGAATTATTTCTTTCTGAATATAATTTATCTGTTTGGTTATAATTCCTAATAATGAATAATTATAAAAAAAATACAAACCATATTAGAAAATCCAAATTACACATAAATCATTCTTGAAAACATACTAAATCCAAGTAGAAAGTAATAATTTGCGTACAATTTTGGTTTTAAGCATTTGACATTAGTTGAGTTGCTATCTTATGAATACACGATTATAGAAAGGTTTTATCAACTCCTCCTTGCTTCCAATTAATCCTAATCTTGTTTTCAGCTATTTCTTTAGAAGAAGCGGTCAATAATAACATGTATTATAAAAATTAGAAGAATTAACCATATCATAGAAATACAAACACACAAAATCAATATAAGATTCAACCACAACCAGATTGAATAATCAAATACAAACAGCCCCTAACTTTGATTTATCAATGACTTTGTTTCTTCACTGAACAAAAAGGGAACACAATTAGAACCATATAGGTCTTTGGTCAACCAAATCCCAAAACCTGCTGTGGGGATCCACACAGCCCCTAACAAAGAAGATATTCATACAAACAGCCCCAATTTGATTATCATGAATCATATGCATATGCATATACATACAAACACAAGATCAATCTAAACAGCTCTACATATTTGGAATGCTCCACACACACAAAAAAAAAAAGAAACAAGAACACAAAAAGAATCAAAATGAACATCACCACAATATTCGGGTCACCGAACATTCGGCGGCCATGGCCGACCCCAAAACACCGAACAATCGAGGGTCACCGAACCTACTATGGGAATCACCGAACATTCGGCGGCCATGGCCGACCCCAAAATACCGGACAATCGAAGGTCCCCGAACGTGTTGTAGGGGTGCGGACGGTGCGAAGATGTACCTGTGAAGGCCGGCGAGTTCGAGCTGAAGGGGAGGCCGACGAGAACCGGTGGTGGCGCTGGTGATGGCCGGCGAGTTCGAGCTGAAGGGATGGGGAGGTCGATGAGAGCAGTGGGGGGATTTTCTTGGGTTAGATATTGTATTTTCTCTGACCTAATAAGAGGAGAATAAGAGGTCTTTTTCAATAAGTCGGTATCCAACCAAACATCCAGGTCTGACCGAGTCAGACTTATGAGTCTGACCAGGGTCATTAAGACCCAAACAAACAGCCCCTTAGTGGGCAGTTAGTAGCTGATTAGTTTCTATATAAATGTATTTGATGTTCTACTTTAGGGTAGAGAGAAATTAGTATTCAAATTCCTAGTCTATGTTTTGGATATCAATTCATCTCGAAGAGGACTACACTATATGTCTTTCTAATCTATAGCCGGCGGTTTCAGTACTTATCAATTGGTTTCATTGACAGGAAATCATGGGGCAAACTAGAAACAATTCTGCTGATAATGGAGTAGGTCAACCAGATCCGATCAGCAACAATTGCAGGCAAATTGTAGTTCTTCGAGTCCCTTAAAGAAGATGTTGCAACAGTGAAATCTTAGCGAGATAAATCCGGTGGATTTGCAGGACGGTTTGAAGACGGGGAGAGCTCGGGGAGGCGCAACCTTCAGTGGAAGAGATCCGCGAGGCTAGATTTTAAAGGCTGAAAAATACTTCCGATACTACAAAATTCCTAACGAAGAAAAAGTGGATGTCGCCTCAATGCATCTCAAAGGCGATGCGTTGGATTTGCACTCCTGGTTATCTATCGAGCAGCCTATCTCATTCTGGGAAGAGTTTAATCATGCCTTGCAGAAGCATTTCGGACCAGCGGAGTTCCAAAATCCAGATGAGTTTCTGTGCAGCATTCAACAAACCAATTCCGTGCAAGAGTACCATCAAAAGTTCGCAAGATTATCAGCCCTGGTTTCGAACTGGCCAAATCATTGCCTTCTCAGAGTAATCTTAAATGGCCTCAAAGAAGAACTAAGGGCAGATGTAAGAATCCAAAAGCGCAGCACTGACTACAAGGCTACGAGTCTTGCGCTTGAGTTCGAGTCCAAGTTTATTGTGTCTCAACCTGAAAAGGTTACTAGTTCTAACACCAACATGGAGTCAAAATCAGTTCCTTCAAGCAAAATTTAGTAGAAAGTGACCACCCAGAAGACTACTGAACCGCGCCTAACTGATGCAAAGAAACAAGGCCAGTATGCACGGGGGGAATGGTATCGTTGTGGGGAAAAATATGGTTTCGGGCACCGCTGTAAAACAGGGATGTTTAAGCTTTTAGAGGCGGCTGCTGGGGACGAGGATGACCAGATCATTCTTTTGGGAGATGACCAGTCAAGTCTTAACTGCGCAGCTTCATCTCGACTTGAGCCTTGAGGACAAGTCGGTTCTGCGGGCGGGCAGTAATGATACGAATCTAATGGGTCAATCCGGGTGGGAGCAGACCCAGTCAATGTGGAATGGCGGGAAAAGGGGACCTCGTCCAGGAGGTGGGGGTTAACTCAGTTTTTCAGGCAAAGTGGGTGACTTAGTGGGCAGTTAGTAGCTGATTAGTTTCTATATAAATGTATTTGATGTTCTAGTTTAAGGTAGAGAGAAATTAGTATTTGAATTCCTAGTTTATGTTTTGGAGATCAGTCCATCACACTATCTGTTTTTCCTTTGTTTGATTAGTAATCTATAGCCAGCTGTTTCAGTACTTATCAAACACCTTCATAGATTGTGCTACATAGGTGGCCTTCAAGAGGTGTTATGGCAGAAAACCATTGGAAGAACAATTATAATCAACATCTGCTAGAGGATAATCAAGTGCTTGCCACTATACCGACCCTTAAAGGTTCTCTCTTTAGATTCTTCTATTCAATTGTTGGCATTTTGTTTCCTTAAGATTAGTTTGCTTCATGTGCTCAGCTAGTCTGCCTTAACTGATTTGAAGAAATAGTCCAGCTCTAATCTATCATACTAATAAATCATGACTCGAAACATCTTCAGATATAGAACACTGAACACCACACATCAACAAGTAGATACTGATATTCAAACTAGCAAGCAAGATCACAGTAACAGATAACCCAAAAGCAGAAATATATGTTCATATGATATCATATCTTTTTATTGATGTACCAAATACAAATCAAACAAGAGAAACAGGGCACTGCATAGATATAGGAGCTTAAAATGCCTAACTAGAAGATAAACAAAAGTATCCAATTCAATTCAGGCTCAATATCATATTCCACTCACCAAATCTAAAACAAACTAAAGCAAAAACAACGAACTTTCAACAGAGAAGACAAAAGCCCTAACCTCAATCAACGATTCACTTCAGCAGGCAGTGGTCGATTAAACCCACCACGTCGATTCATATACTGCCGTGGTTGTCTTTTAGTCACCACTCTAACCCCACTCACATCATTCCCTTCAACAGGTTTCCCTTTAGTCGAATCAAACCCCACAGGAATACCCATCATCTTCATCATCTCAATTTCATTCGCATCCATCACACCATCTGCAACATCATCTTCAGCCACTTTCGCCTCCTTAGACTTCTGCTGCTGCTTCTTCTCCTTCACAATCCCATCCACGAACTCCGAAACCACAGCGGCAGCACGCTGGCTGTCGTCATCCCCGTGCTTACGACGCTTCCGGTGTTGTTCGGGGGACGGGGTGCGGTGGTGGCTTCTTCTACGGTGTCGGTCGGTGGATCGAGAACGCGACCGGTGGTGGTCGGGGGACCGGGTTCGGGACCTGGTGTGGCGAGAACGAGCCCGGTCCGGTGTGTGCGACCGTTTGCTTCGGTCCTTGCGGTCTCGATCTCGTTCGTGGTCGTGGTCGTGGTCGTGGTCGAGGTGTCGGTGCCGGTGACGTTCGCGGTCGTCTCTGTCACGTTTCCGGTCGCGGTGGTCACGGTCACGATCGCGGTCACGGTGGTCGCGATCGCGATGGTCACGGTCGCGATCGCGGTCCCTGTCTCTGTCTCTGTCTCTCCGATCGGCCATTGTGCGTTTGTGTGAAGATGCTTAGGGCACCAGAAGATGGTATGGAGGGGTTTAGGGCTTGTAGGAAGATTGAAGAGGGGTGTAGTCAATTTATGTTTTCAACAGGATATGCTGTCTTCTTTAATCTAACAGGTTAGTAAGTGGTAAGTTAGGTCAAATCGCTCGACACTCGTTCGACGATTGTTTCGAAAATATTCGGAGAATGCTTGTTTGATTTACTGCTTGATTGTAAATGAGTTGATCGGTTCGATTGGGTTTGTAAACAAACCAAGCACGAACAAATGTTCTTTACTTTCGGATCGGCTCATGAATAACCCTAAATTAAGGGCAAATAGGTTAATAAGGTCACATGGAAGAGTAGTGAAAATAAGTTAAGCCTGTAAATAAATTGAACGTTTATATATTGTTCGGTGGAAAATTCGTTTGTATGCGTTTATTTAGTTAAACGAAAGAACACGAACAAAAAGTTGTGTTTATCTATACTACTATATAATAGAGAAACCATGGCTACATTTGTAATTTTACATCAATTTTAAGATAACATGTGAAGAGTTGCAAGCTTAAATGTGTAATGTTATAAGATTTATTCATATTATACCCTTTTTAAGCTTTAAATACTTGTACTCTATCATTTCCTAGTTAAATTTAAAGTATGACTACTATATAATATGCATAAATATGTAATGTTATAAGATTTATTCATATTATACCCTTTTTAAGCTTAAATGTGTAATGTTATAAGATTTATTCATATTATACACTTTTTAAGCTTTAAATATTTAATGTTATCTTAATATATCTATATTTATACTACTATATAATATAATTTTTTGAACAACATTATAATTTAATCTATTTTTAAGACATTTAAGAATAATTTTATTAAATTTGGTACAAGTGATTATGCATAAACAACTTGTTATTTATAAATTCGCTTATTCCTATAGTAATATACAGTGGCGGATCTAGGAATTTAGTTCAGGGGTAACGTAATACAAGTTAAAAAAATTTTTTATCGTACGGTACATTAATATAAATGAAAAAAACATGATAATAAAGATAGTTAAAAAATCCCTATTTGATCTCAGAACTCTCCTCTTCGGTTTTTCATAGCTTGAAAACGAAGCATTACATCCTCATTTGTTACTTCGTCAAACGTTTCCCTTTCAACCGCACATACTAGAGCATTGTTCAAATATTCCTCCCCCATTCGATTCC
>BJCO01002053.1:0-12247 GCA_018326465.1 Flaveria floridana
TACATACATACATACATACATACATACATACATACATACATACATACATACATACATACATACATACATACATACATACATACATACATACATACATACATACATACATACATACATACATACTTACATACGTACGTACGTACATATTTTTGAAGTATAATTATGATATTTGTATATGCATTAATGAATCATGCCTTCAATTTCTTTTTTGTATATGATTGATCAAACACCAGGTTTACTAAACAATAAGTTTATCTAGTTCATTATGATACTTCTTACTTAAGAAACCTAACATACGAAGGTTGTAATCAAGAAGCCTGCTTACCGCTATTGCTTAGTTCGCATGTATGAATAACATATCGGTTCTGGGGTTTAGGGGCACTTGCACACCATAAAGTGATCTACACTCACAAATACGGGTTTAGCCTCTAAAACATTCTAAAGTTTAGATAGCTTTTCATCACTCTTTATTGACAGTAACATTTTGATAATCTTATTTGATGAAAATGATCATACCCTTGTTGTTTATTTCATAGCTTGTTATTAAAATGTTGAGTTTGTAATCTATTAGGAGATGCACAAGTTAAAGCATAGGTGATGTGGAGTCTCATGATTTGTAATTGAAGTATATTGCATTCATATAGCATTTTTAATTAATATTCAATCATAAAACAGATCATCATGTTGGTTGAAGTATTTTGAATATGAAAACATTTGTTTTGGATATTGATGTAGATGTTGAGTGGCTTGAAAACATTTGTTTTAAGTGGTGTAATAATTTAAGTTAGATGTTGCATTATTGATTATACATTATCTTTTGAGAACGTAATTACATAAAGCAACTAAAGAAATGTGCGGAAAGTATTGGGTCCTTTTAATACGCAAGGAATAGGATTTAGGAGGTTATATTCTATCTTCAATTCTAGGTATGCGTTGAGCTATTATTTTACAAGATTTAATTGATTTATGTCTTTGTTGAAACTTCATAATAGCAGCAACTAATTTGAAATAAATGTTGAAAATTTAGTAAAATAATAGGTTTTTCACTAACTTTGAACACTAAGAATAATTAGTATTTGTTATTAATATAATTATATTTTAGTGGGTTTATATTATATGATATAAGAGTATCGCAACAAATCAAACCATGTCCAAAGCAAAGGTAATATGAATGACATATCGATGTTTAAAGTTGAGTAGTTGAAACATACAATTATGAAAAATTAAGTGTGGTGAAACATGAGTTATCTCACAGAGAATGATGGTGCACTTCGCACACTCGTATCGCCATGAGCCACTTGAGAACCACCTGTAGTATTTTTAAATTGTTCGACATATGTATCAACTGCTGATGGTTAGTGCCAAGGTTCTGCCAGTGTTAACGTAATGACTCTTGGCCTAACTAAGCTATAACGACTCTAGAATTTATAATACTTTTCAGTAGTTGGTTAGCTGTTGCTTGTCTATTAAGCTCTAAGCACTAAGTCATCGTTAAATCTAACATTAACTTAGTGTTAATATAATGACTTTTGGTCTGACTGAATTGTCAACTTTAGAATTTACAGTGTAAATACAAAGCATAGGTGTCTTGTGCAAGTTTTTACTTGATATATGTTTCACACAAATCAAGTTGAAGATTTTCTTGCATTTTCAGCTCTTTACACTTTTGTTTCAGATATTGTTTTTGGTACTTGGTTAAATCTGCAGTACAATCTGCTTGGATTATTGTATTTTGGGAGACAGACGAGATTCACTTGGGTGACCCAAAATATGTTTTAAGATAACACCTGTTTTTTTGGTTTTAGGTTTTGTTTATTTCTTATATTTATCTCATTTCTTGTAATTGTTTTTATTCTTTTGATATCATTATGTATTGTAATCCAAAGTGTTTGATTAATAAAAGTTTATGTTTATTTTTTATGTTGAGTGTTCTTATTTTAAATAGCAACATTAGTTTACAAGATAACAAAAATTTCTGGTAATTGTAACAAATCTATCTGTTTCATACTTTTATCACGGTGCAATTACATCAAATATGATTTACACTTAATTTTACAATACCTACAAGATAATATGTTCTTCTGATTTTAATTAATATTTATATTCACCCAAAAGTTATTCTTTTAATTTTAATTAAAATTAGTTACCTTTTTTTCATGATTGTAACACTACGATCAAGATTTTGAATATTTTCAATGTCCTTGGTTATGCAATCGCTGTAACATGTGGATTTAGGTAAAAGTTATAGTTTTTTTACAAAGTTTCGCGCACATTATGTTCTTTCACGGTTTTGTGCGTCGCAATGCTTGCAGATTTCATACCTGTTTTGACTAACAAACTGGATATTTGTTTTGTGATAGAAATTGGCTGGACATGAGCACAAACGGTCGATATAAGACTCGTTCAGAAGAGCTCTATCAATTTTTTTTAAAAATATTGTCACATGTTTATTCTAGTAACTATTCTTTCATCACTTAGGCACACATCTTAAAATTTTGAGTGGTCATTTATTCTAACACCATAAAAATCATTTAAGATCTTTGTAGAAGCCGGAGAAGAAAGAGATCGTAAGAAATGTTATAACCTCTCATTCTAAGTTATATGTGATATGTTGAGGTAATTATTTCCTAGCATTGTTAGAAGTTTGTGGTAATTTCTATCAAGCATATTAGGGATAAGTGTTGGTAATCTCTATTATTTATATAGAAAACGATATTTAAAAGATGATCATATGTGGATAATGTACCGAAGAGCAATTCTTGGTTGAGAACTAATGAGTTGATGTGTGATGAATATGTTAAAGTTCACCCTAACAACATATGTCCTTTTTTGTGAGATCATTCCCTCTAACCCTATTTTCTTTACATTTAATATGACAACGTGTTCTCAAGATTTAACTTAATCAATACCAAAATAACCTGTCAATCATCTCTAGGTTATTAAAAACGTTTAAGAACTTATGTTTGTGTTTTGGATTTAAATTTTCTTGATTAAGCATCAAATGTATTAGTATACCATTTCTTTCTATATTTCTACTTGCAGAAAATAAAACACTAAAAATGGTTATGGCTCTGACATTACATGTGCGGTTGTTATTGCTAAATCTGTTTAATGGATTTAAATGTATAAACAATTTGATCAAATAGCTATAAGAAATCATATTAACTCTTATACATATTGTTTAAACATAGTAATGTTAGAACGACTCTTAAGTGTCTTAAGGGTATGTGTTATGGGGTTTGGTTGATATAAAAGTGTTGTCACATGGCAGACACCGAATAACAATTTTTCTCACTCAAAATTCAAAAATGTTTTAAATAGATGTAATGAAAAAGGCTTGGTTGGTAATACTTTTTTTATTAAAATAACAGTAATAATACCGTATCAAATTGCACTCCCAAGGGCCGTGCTCTGCGCTTTGGTGAAGACCATCCTGTAACAATGGCGGTGGTGCGGGTGAGTGACGTGGCTGGGTTTTCACGCCACTTGGCGCATTGATAACATATGGTCTTATGACATTCTTGTTGTTCCATACTTAAAGTTGATTATATATTAAACGTCAACTATTTAATATGATACTGTCATGTACTATACTATGTTATACTATACCATGCTACACGAACCGATTATTTTAAAATCAATATGTCAAAAACGATATGATACACTTGCATATAATACTTTAAATGTGATACATAAGATGTTATGTAACCGTTCTATTTTTACTCGTCTACTTTGAATAGCTTCTATTCACTATATACAAATAAATCATGCGATTCTTACCTTTTTCAATATATTGTTTAAAAGAACGCGTGTATTAACTTTTTTTTTGAGAACAACATGTATTAACTTTTAATCGGCGTTTGGTAATCGGTAACATGGGTCATGGACCTATGAAATAGACAATTCGTTTCACGGGCTATGAAAAGTCAATGGCCCAATACATCGTTCTTCACTTCTGTGCGACAGAACCCCTTGGAAACAATTTTTTTTAAGGATTTATGTACGACCCTGATTCGGAGGACATGTGTTATTTTAATCGGTCTCACCTATCAGTTTTTATTTTTTACTCCGTGTGAGAAGACTCGATCTCACCTCACTTTTACCCGTTGGGCTAAAATGATTGGTATTGGTATCTGTAGAAGCAACTGCATTCAGATTTTCATTTTGTCACTTGTTCTTACAAAGCCATCGGAGATTTCCCCAAATCGCGAGGTCATATTCATATACTCATATCTCTACATCGGACCCTGAAAATGGTTCGAATGGAGTTCTTCGGGATGGATTTCAGCTGTGTGTTTGGATCGTTAACTGATGGCAAATTCCCCGAGAAAGACTGTTTGCTTCCTCTGATCTCTAAGCTCTTAGGTTACGCCATCGTCGCCGCCTCAACCACCGTTAAACTCCCTCAGGTTAACTCACTCGATTGTTTTCAATTTTTGCAACATTGTTCATGGCCCCTAGGGTTTTGTGATCCCAGTTGTTCAACCTTGTTTATCGATTGATTATAAATTGACGTGAATTTTAGAGAATTGGTCTTTAGGCTCGAACATTAGAGCTCGTGAGCATTAGGTTATCCCCAATATGATCTATTTTATCTTTTGGATCCAATGAGGTTTTCTATAGAACTTTTGAACTGGCACAATTTGCAATTTTATGTTTTATTTCACATATTATGTGATTTGCTGATTATATATATATATATATATATATATATATGCATATATGAGATTGGTGAATTAAATTTACACACTTTGTGGTGGATAAGATCTTTGTCATAGAGAGCAATTTTAGTGAACAATTGACAGTTGACGTGAGATGTGTTTTGACTTTCTGAGGTGGTCAACTGTTTAATCAGTTTCATACCAATAACCGAACCCATTAGCTAAGGGTGAAATAAAATTGCTTATGCATCCATCTTGTTACCTAATTCATGAGAGTTTTTCTCCCATGCGTATTCTTCTACTACCTGTGCCCCCTGTTCAGTTACAGTTGATTATCTAATGGTGATTATTTAATATCACACAATCACTTTCAAAATGTGCATATAAACATCCCCTAGCATGCTGATTTGAAATTACGGTTCTTTCTTCAGATAATGAAAATCGTACAACATAAAAGTGTTAGAGGTCTTAGTGTTGTGGCTTTTGAAATGGAAGTAATTGGTTATACCATTGCTTTGGCATACTGTCTTCACAAAGGCCTTCCATTTTCAGCTTATGGGGAATTGGCTTTTCTTCTGATCCAAGGTATCTTAAGCAGCAGATTTAACTCTCTTTTTTTGGTGTACAAGAAACCCAACCCGTTTGGTTAGGTGTTTGATTTGAAAATTATTAATTTTTATTCTTGTTATTGCAGCTATAATTTTGGTTGCAACCATCTATTATTTCTCTCAGCCTGTGGGCAACT
Organism: Flaveria floridana; assembly: GCA_018326465.1. NCBI lineage: Eukaryota > Viridiplantae > Streptophyta > Magnoliopsida > Asterales > Asteraceae > Flaveria > Flaveria floridana. The sequence goes on from BJCO01002053.1 coordinate 5,407, forward strand.
CAACATGGATCCGTGCATTGCTGTATCCTATGTGGATTCTTGGGGCTATAAAATAATATCATTTTATTACTGGACTGTAAATAAATCTCACCATATGTAAATGAACTGTGTTCTTTAATTAGATCATTATAGATATTGTGGCCTAGCACCGACAATCTTAGCTGGGAAAATCGATCCGCTTCTTTTTGAAGCTCTATATGTAAGTGAATATATGCTATTTTGGCCTGACTTACTCTCATGCATGTTTGACTACTTTTCGGTCTTCTATCATCTTATTTTTGAACTTTGCTAAACTGTGTTGAAGATATTGTTTGTCTCAGGCATCCCAGCATGCAATCTTTTTCTTTGCCAGGGTCCCACAAATTTGGGAAAACTTTAAAGTAAGTTACTATTTGCCTGAACTATCACTTGTATCCCTGCTTGTTGATACACAGATTTTTGTGTCGGGCTGAATATAATCAAACGGGTCAACCCATAGAATTCGTCTTTCCTTTTGAGATCTCTTAATAAGACGGAACTGTTATAATTATCATGTAAAATCTAGCTGTTTTCCCTGCAATATTATGCAAATCTCTCTTGATTCTTTGGTGCCAGGAATACTCTCTTTTATTCCAAGTTGTACAAATCTTGGAATTTACTATAATGTTTGGGATATTACTTTTAAATTTAATGAAAGTTCATACTTCTATTGCAACTATTAGTCTAGGTATTGTTATGTTATTTCTGTTTCTAGTATGTATGTAAAGCTGGACCACAAATGTGCTATTGGTTCAAAATCTAGGAGGCTTATCATGTAAATCTAAGTGGCAAATTTGACAAAATTGTAGGCTTGTTTATTTCTTTATTTTTTTTCAAAGAAAAGTTAAACGTATCATTATATATTAAATGACATTAGCTTGCGATCATAACAACGATCAAATTTTAGAGCTACACAATTAAGTGTGCTTGGGCCGGAAACTAGTACTACGATGGGTGATCCCTTGGGAAGTCCTCATGTTGCAATCCTACCCATGGCCTTGTGGATTATTGACATTAGTGATTGCCCCACTATTATGGTGTGGTTTCAAATCTTTGCAGGTACATATTAGATGGAATTTAGGAGGAAAAAGAAATTGATATTAACAAAAACAATTAATTTTTTTATATTAACAATTTATTCATCCTAATTCCACTTACCTTGCACTTGCAAGGATTTGAACCCACACCATTTTGTGAGGGGCAACACCAATACCACTAGACCATAAGGCCATGGGTAAGAATAACAACTATATGACATTATTTCCATGGTGTGTTTGTGTTTGTGTTTGTGTTTGTGTTTGTGTTTGTGTTTGTGTTTGTGTGTTGGTGATAACTCTTCATATCCCTCATCTTATGATGTCATATTTGTTTCGTAAACAATTCTTATTGTGTTAATTGTGTTATCGTTGTGCAGAATAAAAGCACAGGGGAACTTAGCTTCTTGACTTCATTTATGAATTCTCTTGGCTCTATAGGTTTGTTCTTCTAGTTTTCACTCTAACTATGTGTAAATGTATTACAACTTTAACCCGTTTAATTATGGACGGGTCACTTGATTTGCTATATATCCTGAACGGGTCAAATCAAAAGATTGAGCTAAAAGGTCAATGAGTCATTGGGTTGGAAGTTGCTACTTGCTAGTACTCTATTTTCAGTGCGTACATCTTGAAATTGTTTTATTACATTATTATCGTAATAATATTCTTTCTGCAATCCCAACTAGCACATTACTACTTATACTTTATAAATCATAAGTTCTAAAAATATGCAAAAAAAAAAAAAAAATGCTTGCAGATCAACCCAACCTGACCTGTTTTGACCGAACCTGTTACCCAACCACCAGACTTACCACTACTAACAGATAAGATAGAGGAGTTAATTTATGCTGTTTGTATGCTATTTTACAGTAAGAGTTTTTACCAGCCTACAAGAAAAAGCTCCAACAAGTGGTATCCTTCTTTTTTACATTATTACCTTTTCATATGCTGAGTAAATATCTTCGTTTTCATCTGCTGCTTATCTTATAAGTAGTGAGAAAGTTGGAAACTTTTGTCCCTTCTTTTCTCCTAATCTGATATCCTTAATTTTGTTTAAAGTTGTCATGGGCTCGGTTATCGGGATACTGACAAATGGTACAATCTTGAGCCAAATCATCATATACCAGAAGCCAACAAAGAAAGAGAAGAAAGAAGATTAGATCAACAATGTTACCACCTTTAAACGCAAAATTTCTCTTAAAAATCTGTTTACCCGTCACGGTTTTCATACAGAATCTCTCTTTTGTTTGATACGATAGTGTTTGTTATTGTTATTATTAGAAGTAGATTCAAGTGAATTTGTCAAGGGCCTTTGACATGATTCATATGGGATGTTCAGGATTGCTTATTAAAAGTGATTATATTTGTCCGTGTTTTGACATCAGATGCATATATCCAAAGTGTGGCATAGTGGTAAGCCCTTGAAGTCCCTGTGCTTTAAGTCCTTTGGTAGAGAGACTCATTTTAAACTAGCATCCACTTGTCTTTCTTTAACTCCTTGAAGGCCACCAGTCCAGAGTAAGCATCCTAGAGTAAGTTGTGTTTTAGTCTATCCTTTGTTAGTGTGGTCTTGTGAGTTTTTCAGCTACTCAAGGGTACCAAAAGAAGAAAAAGGAAAAAAAACAAGAACAAATGCATATGAACCGAAGACAATTATCAACTAACTAGCAAGAAAAAGTACGCACTTAAAAGAGCATAAAGACAATCAAATTCAATTACATGAACAATTTCACATATACTTTTCACCACCTTTAAAGCTTGAACACCTTCCAAATACAAACCCTAATCTTGTGTCGAATGATCTTGATCAACCGGTAGTACTGCTAGAAGAGGATCATTAGCAGCATTTGCAATCTGAGTTTCGACCATAATCGCATCAAGATTGACTATTAATGATTGTCTGCTAGCCATCAACCGATCCACTCCCTCAGAAGTCACACCCTTACATTTCTTGACCTTAACCTTCACCAAATTCGGGCATCCAACCGCCAAAGCTTCCATTCCATGATCAGATACAGCGCAGCTCTTGATGCACAGCTTCCTCAAAGCTATGCATTTATCCGCTATACAAGAAATTTCATCATCACCAATGGTTTCACTTCCACATAACGCCAATCGTTCCAACTTCCGACAATTGACAGATAATACATCCAAAGGAGCACGAGTAACATCGACACTGATAAGAACAAGTTCTTGAAGCTTAGGGCAGTTCTTCGCCACACTGATCAACCCTTCATCACCAATTCGTCTGGTCTTCCATCCATCTATATGAAGCTTCCTCAAAAGCCTACAGTTCTCAGCAACAGATGTTAACCCTAAATTCGTACAATCAGGTGTTCTCAACAGGTGAAGAATTTCCAAATTTTGACAGTTGGAAACAGCCTCGAGTCCGAAATCACTCACCTGCAACTTCTCCAGATGCACTTCAATCAATCCATGAACATTCTTGGCAACCTGTTGCAGAAGCTTATCCCACTCACCATAACATCTGATCAACCTTAGGGTTTTGAGGTTTTTTGATCCAACTATAAGTTGTTCAAAACATTGTCCATTATACAGATCCTTCAGACTAATCATTCTAAGAGATGATGATCCTACACCTGCTTTAATCGGTTCTGTTGACTGTCCATCATGTAACCGTTTCACCGATAATTCCTCCAGAAACAAGCAGTTATCCACCACAGCGTTCAATCCTCTAGCCCCAAAATTACACGATCCGATCGAAATCTTCTTCAGTTTCCAACAATTCTTAGTGAAATCATCGATGCCTAAATCCGTCAACTGTCGGCACGATCGTAGCTTCAATCGGATAAGGTTTTGGCACCGTTGAGATATCAACATCAGAGCGTCATCTCCGATGCTCAACGACCTCCGATCACATTTCAGAGAGAGCTTCGTGACGGCATCGAACCGAGAGAACAGCGATCGCACGACGTCAACGAGGTCCGATTGTGCGTTGAGGGAGAGACGGTGACGGCTGTGACCTTCGACGTCGAACCACCACCGGCACACCAGCGAACACCGCTTCCGATCGGAGGGCCCTAGGAACTGAAACACACAAGCTAAACATGCGTTTGGGAGATCCGATATGTCGTGATCGGTTGTTTTTGTGACCGGAGGATGGTGGTCCGCCATTGTTGTAGGGGTGTGGAGTAGGGCGGTGTGTGGGCGGCGGGTGGTGGCTCCGGCGGTGGATGACGGCAACTGGCCCATCCACAGGGAGGCGTCAACGGCGGAGCAATGATCTCCGGCGAAGGGCTCCTGCAATTAGGGGTTTTATTGGATGCTACTTTTCATTTTCAACGATGGCCATTGGGGCCCGCGGACTTCAATTTTTATTATAGTACGGACATTAAAAAGTTACAGCGGCTGTTGGGGATTGTTTATTTTTTATTTACTTTTCACTTATTAATTTTTTTTAGATATTAAAAAAATTGTTAAATTGATTTTTCATATATGATAGTATAATTTTTTTGTTATATCACTCTACCACCTTCTATTAACTTTCCTGAATTTTTAAAAGTATGCCATTTTTATCATTTTATAACCTTTTAATTTATAAGCTAATACAAATATTATTTAAAAAACTCATTTTGAAAAATCATAAGTTAATAATTTATTATTATTAAGTTTTTTTAACTAAAATAAACAATCCCAAACATGGTCATAGTCGGTTTCGGTTTGACCATTGGTGGTGGTTTTTATGCTCTGTAATTTATAAGCAAATCTGTAAAATTAAATCTAATTAAACATTATGGTGTGATAGTTATCTATGTTGTAAGACGTCTCTCTATATAAAAGATTGATGTTTTAAATTCCGTAAGAGGCACCCTCGACAAGAGGCCTCCGGTGCCTTGGCTTAATCGGCAACACCGCCACCGAATATTCAGTTATCAAAATTGGGTTCCAATTTTGGCTTCTACAACCCGAGCTTTTTCTCACTTTTTGACCATTGTGAATTTTGGTAAAAATGATTTGGGTAGTTTAGCTTGTGCCCACATCAATTTTGGGTAGTTTTAAATAAATTTAAATAAAAATTAGGTGACAAGTATTGATTAATTTAATCTGAGTAGTATAGTTTGCGTCCCTAGTACCTTTAAGCTTAATGTTACAGTTTTAAGATTTTATACTTTAAATGAGAATTAGAAAAGTTATAGAATTTTAGATTAAGAATATGTTATCAAATCAAATTAACTAAACTATCTAAAGAAGTTTATACACAATCAACATAAAGTATGCATGAACTTATTCCAAATTAACTATTCAAGTATTCGACTATACTAATACACCAAAGCTCAAATAAATTCAATAGTTAATATATTGTCGCGTAGAGCTTGATATAACTCAAGCGAAAAGGTAACATAACTAAAAAGGGTTGTTTTATACATACACAATCTATAAACAAACAAACAAACATACCCAGTAAATCCTACTCAAGTGGAGGATCTGGGAGGGGTAAATGGAGGCTAGTCTTTCCTCTATCTTGGGAGATAGAGAGACCGCTTCCGAGGAGACCCCCGACTCACTAACGAGATCAATAACAAATAACAATAACAGTAGCAATAGCAATCATAATATACGGCATACAACACACAGATATCAAACACATAAATATTTAGGACGTGCGTACATCAAATAAGCTGCAAGAATCGCGTATAAGGGCAAAATGAGGAAAACAGGGGTCCCGCAAAAAGTGTACGTCTACCCTTCCTATCCACAGATCCCGCTAAAAGTCCTTAAATTTTAATTCTACGCCTCCACGCACTCCTATCCTCGATCATGTGCTCAGAGAGGTGCAACTCTATTATATCTCGCCTAATTATCTCGTCCCAAGTCAACCTAGGTCTACCTCTACTCCTCTTACCCTCTGTATGGATGTTTTCTACTGCTCTGACGGGTGCTACCATCGGCCTCCGCTTTACGTGCCCAAACCATCTTAATCTTCCCTCTCGTATTTTATCTGTGATACAAGCCACCTCTAGCTTCTGTCGAAACACGTCGTTTCTTATTCGATCCAATCTTGTGTGTCCACACATCCACCTCAGCATTCGCATTTCCGCGACCTCTATTTGTCTCTGGTGCAATTTCTTTATGGCCCAACAGTCTGTTCCGTATAACATAGCTGGACGTACTACCACTCAGTATAGTTTTCCCTTTAGCTTTGCTAGGAACCTCTTATCACACAGGATCCCTGATGCCGCTCTCCATTTGCACCATCCTGATTGCACACGGTGAGCTACACCGCTGTGTATCTCTCCGCCGTTCTGTACGTACGAGCCCAGGTATTTGAACCTAGACGTCTGTGGTACCGTCATGCCTTGGATACTGATTTGGGTGTCCTCTTCAGCCTCACCACTAAAGTTACAAAGCATGTATTCCGTCTTAGAGCGACTTATCCTTAAGCCTCTGCGCTCTAGTGCTGCTCTCCACTGTTCTAACCTCTCATTAAGCATCGTTTTAGATTCTGATATTAAGACAATATCATCCGCAAACAACATGCACCACGGGACTGGCTCTTGTATAGACTTGGTGATCTCGTCCAACACTATTGTGAAGAGAAATGGGCTCAATGCCGATCCTTGGTGTAGTCCCACTTCCACCGGGAAAAGTTTGTGTCTCTGACTGGTACTCGCACACACGTTTTTGCCCCTTCATACATATCCATTATTATTTTGATATACCTCTCTGGTACCCTTCTAAGTCGTAGACTTTCCCAAATGAGTTGACGCGACACACTGTCATATGCTTTTTCTAGGTCAATGAATACCATATGGAGGTCCCTTTTC
>BJCO01002054.1:0-13571 GCA_018326465.1 Flaveria floridana
TGTGTGTGTGTACGCGTGCGCGAGTGTGTGTGTGTGTGTGAAATTTTCTAAAATCTGTCTTATTAAAACAATCAGAATAATTACAAACCAAAGTTTTTAATAACCACGATTTTTATAAAGAATAAGTTTTTTTTATAAAAAAAATCTTAAAATGAATGTTTAAAAATAAAACTATTTAGCTAAGAAAGTTAAAATATTAGTACAAATGTTTTATTTACTTGAACTATTATGTATATATAACTTTAAATATATTTTATAATAAAATATTTTAATATAACTTTTAATGTTTATTACTAACTATAATACGTTTAATGAATAAGTTTCTAGCGTACCTATCTATCTATCTATCTATCTATCTATCTAGTTATCTATAACAAATTAAGAACCTATTTTTTTTATTAAAAAACACACTTTTTCATAATAAAAGTTTTATAAAATACAAAATACAACGAACTTTAAAAAAACTATTTTTTTAAAATAAAATATTCAAAAACCACATTTTTTATAAAACAAAAGTTTAAGAAAAATACATTATTGTTTATTTATTTTAAGTAACTATTTATACGTAATTACAATAATTTTTTTATCTTCAAGCATGGTTTATAATTCATAATTTTTTATTATTCATCATTTAATATTTTATTTATTCAACCAATGTATACAAGGGGGTACTAACCTAGTGTATATATATGATAGCAGTTGTAGTGAAGTTTGATACGTTAAGTTTATTTTTATTTATGGGTAACCCATAATGGGTTATAATGATGTATTTATATCCTATAATAGAAAAATGATCCAAATAGTATTGATGAAAAGTATACAGAATTTGATTACTTCATTTAAAATCACTAACGATTTAATTCAATTTCAAATGATATTTATTTAGTCTAATGATATCAATATGTTGAGATTTTTCTTTTAAGTAATGAAAGTTCAAGTCTCTTTGTAAATGTATGATGTAATTTAGAAGTATCTTAGTGGGTCTATGAATTTATCATTTAAAAGGAAAAAAACTTAACTACTTAAATTAAACCACATCTAACTCGTATGAATTTTTGTCTTTCCGTAGTATAGCTCGACTTGATTTGCCAATCACTAAAGCCAGAAGAATTATAACAATTCTTATTTTAACTAGACTCCTACCATCCATACTTAAGCTTTAAACCATTTTCATTTGACGTCGACATATGAATACCATAGGACCCCCTTATCTTACACCATCTAGAGAATATAACAACCTTTTAGAGCATTAATTCGAAGTTATTAGACACTTAAAACCCGTAGCCTAATTTTCAATCATCATCGTTGTGAAAAGGTCCAACGCGCAATCATAGGTATATAGGGAGTGGTTGGTCCTAAACTTCATATTGCAAATTGAATTTTCAACAAAATGAAGTAGACAAGCTTTGAATGCGGTTTGGGACCATAATTTTTTTTAATGAAGTTACATTAATCGATTAGGGATCCATTCCATAAACTCACACGACTTTAAAAACACTTGCAATTTACAATCTTATATGAGCTTAAAGACATTAAACCAATATTACATTACTATATATAAATAATCATACTATTCATTGTTATATATTTTACCTTTTAGTTAGAAATCATGAACACTCGAGGAATTAAATACTATATATAAATAATCATACTATTTCATTGTTATATATTTTACCTTTTAGTTAGAAATCATGAACACTCCAGGAATTAAAACTGAGGGGAATTGAAACCAATAAATTATTATAAGGAGTCCCAAATTATGGTCTTAAGTAGAGTTTGGATATCGGAATTATATGAATTAATTATTACAACAACAACAACAATGAATTTTGATGATATATAAATGTATTATAAACTTCAAATAATCTATTATCAACAAATATTTTCAAACGGGACAAACATAATCACATAAAATCGGCCCAATTAAGTTTTAGCCCTATTGAAGCTAACCTGCTTATTATGAAAGCCCAGTCTGGTAACGTGTTATTTTACTGTCGGCCCAACTTTTAACATCTTATTTGAAGTTCAAGCTTTCAAGGTCTAGTTCATGCATTCTCACATTTTAGAATCATATTGAGAAATTAATTTTATAAGGGTACAAAACATAAGGAAAAGTTTCAATACAAATGTTTTTAAAACTAAAAGGTGTAATAAATAATTTTAAATATCTATCTTCTTAATCAATGGTTGAGATCAAATTGTAAAAAAAGTTTGTTATACTGATATTTTTAGAAATAGTCACTTTTGTTGACTTTTTACAAGTTCTTTCATTTTTTTAAACGTTCATAACTTTTATTTATGATATTTTTTTATAAAAAATACATCATAAAATCGAGCATTTTTTATCTTTAAAAAGAGTATAATATTGTTATATAAAAATATTAAAAAAATTACGTTTTTAATCTCATATCTCGCCATTACGTCTTTTACGCAGTTTATGCAATTTATTGTGTCTTGTTATTAGTTCTTGTGTTTTTTTGAATACTATTGTGCTTTTCTAAAATGATTGATTTTATAAAATTTAATGACTTTATAACATTGTTGTGTATCTCTAATATGTAAAACACAATACTAAGTTAACAACTAATTAATCTAATACATTAAAACAATAATAAAATAACACAATGTCTCATTTTGTATTTTGATTGTCATTGTGTTATTTTCAACACTATACGGTTTTGAAAAATATATTGGTGAAATAAACTCATTGTGTACTTCTAATGGTAAAACACAATTATGGATAACAACAAATATATATAAATTATTAAAGAATAATGACCAAAGTAATACATTTTGTTATCTTCAACATCACAAGTTTTGAAAAATAGATTAATCAAATAGATAATAAATTTATAATCTGTAAAAATAATGACAAAAATAACATAAAATAATTTAAAACATAAAACACAATGATTAATACATATAACAAATGATGTAAAATATATGACACAATGAACATATAAAACACAATAAGCTGACTATTTGACGCAATGATCAAAATGTCATACTATTTAAGATAATAGAATGACACGTGTCAAGTCTACAATCATACTTATGTTTTTTTTAGTTAAAAACATTTTTACTGTAACCCTACCCTAAATATAAAAGTAAAGCACGTGAATAGATAAAACTTAGAATTCACTATAAATTTGCATCACATGGGTCTCTAAGCGATGCAATTTCACTTAGAAAAAGTATAACAAAAATTCTATAAAAATGCCTGTAAGGATCAAACATTTTGGATTACACTATAGTTTTAACTGATAAGAGATGAACAACTTGGAATACATACGATTACGTGTATGTTGGAAACAATGCATGCAAGAAGAAGCTGCATTCATGCATGCGAAAGAAAGCAAACTCGCATGCATGCGAATATGCATGCATGCGAATGAAAGAAAAGCAAGCGAATCGCATATGCATGCGAGAACTTGAGACTAGATCTCCATGCGAGAGAAGTACAAATAGCATGCATGCGATTTGTTCATGCGAGAGCCTCGAGCGACAACCAGCATAATTACATGCATGCAATGGATAGTGGAATACACGTGGGCGAAAACTCCTTGGAATATTATTGCATGCGACAATGCATGCATAAGGCATGCAATGCGAAAGCACTTTCTTTGGCAGCATGCGACAATTCCATTCATTAGTATATATATGTGCGTGCGTGCACAGTGAGGGGTGTGCAAATTATTTCCAAAACCGAGAGCTCCATTTAGTGTGTGTTTTTGTTGTATTTTCACTCAGTTCGAGCAGATCACATTTTGTGATTGTTTCCACCTTCGGGTGAGATCGATTCTATATCGATTATCATTGTAATCTTTCGACACATGTTCTATACATTTGAATTACAATGATATTGTGCTTAATTTCTTGTTCTCTCGGTTGATTCATTCAAATTACGCACCCGTATTCGCGTATTATCAAGTGCAACAATTCAAACGAAGTGAGATCGATCGTTATTAAGGACTTTACAATGCCCTATAAACAAGCAGACCAGTCATATAGTTTTTAAAATAAATTTATATATGTGTTTATTTCTGTTTTATCTAAAACTATAATGCACGCGTTTATAAATTATAATTTCGATGCATAGATCCCCCACTTCTCACCGCCTTATGGAAAGAGAGCCCTAAGCGAGAATTTTACATACTTAGACTTGCATACCATTTATTTCAAACATTCTAATGTTATAAAAATGTTTTTGGTAGGTGGTCGAAGAAACAATAAAGATCGACTTATGATTCATCGAAATTTTATATGGACCTGAACGTTTATAATTTCGTACCATTATACCCATGAACTTTCTAAGTCTTTTATAAACCTTGTTATTATATGATTTCTACACATAGTTGCATAGATCAATCGAGATTGTTTAAAAATTAGGGTTTGCCAAATTGTGACAATTTAAAGATAATAAAAATTAATTGCGAGCATCTATAGAGCAAAAGGCCATGGTATAAAGCGACAAAACGAAAATGCAAATGGATCACTATCAAGAACAAACGAATATTCTAGCACAATAATATTCTCACCATTACATTTCAATCATCCCATACAGTCGATCATCATCATCTTCATCTTCATCTTCTTCGTGTTCATATTCATGTTAATGTTTGTCAAATTGTTATGAAATTCGGTAAAGAATTCGGGATCCATCTGGAACAAACCCTACCCGAATGGAAGGACAAATACTTGTGCTACAAACCCCTTAAGAAGCTTCTCAAACACCTTCGAAACCCCACTGCCGATGATCATCAACACAATCTAAACCTCGATCACAATCTTCCGCCTCATTTAGCCGATCTCCAACACTGGTTTATCAGGATTCTTAATGAAGAACTTGATAAGTTTAATGATTTTTATGTTGATAAGGAGGAAGAATTCGTCATCCGATTTCAGGTTTTGTGTTTTCTGTGTTTGAAGTGTTGATGTGGATTTGAGTATATGTTGGAATTGGTTCTTCTGATTTGAATTAGGATCTGGTATCTGGCTTTTGAATCTTTGTGGCAATTGACTGACCCTTTCTACTGATTTTATATTGTGTTGACTGATATTTAACATCGTGATCTTCACGAAGAGTGTTTTTGAACGAGTATTGTTGTTGAATGGGTAAAATTTTGGGGTTGGAGATTGTGATTATACTTTTTCTTCTTGTTAATTCAAGTTGTAGACTGAATTAGAGGGACGAGGGGTAGAAGTTTGGTATTGTGTTCTTGTATTGAATTCTTCAATTCAAAGTTAATTAGAGAACATTTTTGGATATGAAGTTTAAAATTAAACTGTAACAGTGGATTAAAATATTATTGTGTGTTCTCATGTAAACTTTGATTTTTGAAACAGAAAAAGGGCAAATTTCCAAACCAAGTTAATCAGGGAACATTATTGGATACTTATGGTTTTATCTTTTCTTGCAACTAATAGTGTGAGCAAGATAACAACTCTTCTTAAGTATGATAAGCTTTTCTGTTTTCAATTATTGTTTCTTAAAATGTTTTAATTTTATGTTCTTGAGCGCTTCCTGTGTTGTCAAGTTGTCACCTAGCTACAAGTCCTTAATCATTAAAACAAACCTGCACCAACATGCTGATAGCGTGATAGGTAGATTTGCTAAGTAACAGCATGAAAAGTGTTAATAGGAATGTTGTTGGGAGTAATAGGCTCAGCCGCTCAATAGACAAGTAGGAATGCTGTGACAAACTGTCCCATTGGGTTATGAATTAGAAATAGTAGTCCTTTGTAAATCCTTAATGATGAAAAATTTGTAATTTTCATCATGGTTCTAAGTTGAATCGGAGGCTATTTTATCGGCCTACCATTTTTTGTTAGGGGTATTCATCTGTTTGGTTTCTGCGGCGAGGAACCCACAAAACTTAAAACAAAACATAGAATACAGATCTAAGTTAACACAAAACTTAAATCTGGTAAAGAACTCAAAAGCCAAAACCAAACTAAACCTAGGTTATTTAGTGAATAGGATTTCTTAATCAGTGAACTCAAAATCGAAGTAAACCTAAGTGAACACAAACCTTAAAACAAAACATAAAATACAAACCTGGTAAAGAACTAACGGTCATGGGAGTGTGGTGGATTTTCTTGAACGATTTTGGGTAGTGGGAATGATGAAGATCACTCGTGTGTAGAAACGATAAAGATCGCTAATGCTTGGTGACTGCCGATATGCGGGATTATCTAGAGATTTAACCTTAAGATCACTTCAACTAAAGATTGGTAATAGTAAAGAAGTAAAGTAGTAAATCACTAAATCATAGCACATAGGCGTTATCTATTATTTTATTGATCGTGGGGGATTTAATTTTATTTGAGTTACTCTGGTTAACCCGATCTGCGATTTACCTATCCATAAATCGATCTGGCAAACTTCAGATCAACCGAATACCCGAATATGATTTACTTGACTTGTTCTACCCGATTATGTTTTGGATTGGTGGGTACGGGTATTTTCAACAGGCCTAGTTCCTCAGTTTGGGATTTTTCCAACCCAAAGCAAAAACTGAACCAAACAGAATTTCTTTATCATCCCTGTCCCGTATAGGTAATGAGTTGCAAAAGGAGTCCCTTATTAGTTCTTAATGAAGAACTACTAATATATTTAGCCTATTTCTAAGTTGATTCAAATGTCATTAAGTTGAGGGGACATCCTGGTGGTAAGTTAGTAGGAGTAGAATAGGAGCTAGTTCTAAAAATGATGTTATTAAGTTAGCCTATTACTTTGGACACTCAAGGTGTTACGGGTTCGGTAAGTGTTGAAATGCTTTGTACTTTTATTATAACGTTCATAATCTTAAGTGGTGGAAAACCATTAATTTATCATATATGGAAATCACGTGCTCACTTGGTGATTTAACTAGGAGCTAAAACAAAGAATTGAGCGAGTGAAGGAGAAAAGCTACAAAGATGGAGTCTTTACATCAGAAATTGAATTCAGTGATGAAATGATGGCGATACGGAAAGAATTTGTCACTATTCACGGGGAGATGGTGCTTCTTAAAAACTACAGCTCATTGAACTTTGCAGGTACAACTGAGTCGAAAGGAGAAACCTTTTAGTCCTTTATATCTGTGTGGGTTAACCCTTCTAATTGTTTTGGGTTTATTATAGGTATCATTAAGATATTGAAAAAGTATGACAAAAGAACGGGTGGATTACTGCGTGTACATTTCACACAACTTGCCCTTCGACAGCCGTTTTTCACAACACAGCCTCTTACAAGATTAGTGCATGAGTGTGAGGAGAATCTGGACCTCCTCTTCCCTTTAGAAGCCGAAGTAGTGGAATCTACTAGTAGTAGCAATGCAAATGTAAATGCAGGGAGTAGTGACAATAATACCGACACACGATTATCAGTGGGGGAGGGTGGCTCAGATGTGTATAGACGCACGGTTGATGCAATCAGAACCATAAAGGGTCTTAAGAAAGAAAGTTCCACCTCAAATCCATTATCGATTGCATCTATTTTTGGCAACCAGGATACTGATGACACTGGAGCTATAACTGATCCCCAGTCGGAACCAGATAGTGATGATGATCACTCTCCCAAGTAACGGATTTTGTTTTTCGTTCAATACTGACTTGTTTTCTAAACTATCTTAGAATAAGTATGATTAATTTCAGAGATGTGCATATTTTGTTATTGTATGAAACATTTTGTTGGTTGTTATTTTTCAACTGTATGAACTTCACCATTTATTGAACCTTGGTGCAAGTGTTATTATGGTGTATGATCTTGGTGTTTAACATGAAGAATATATTGCGTGAATGAATAAATATTTGATCAAATGAGTGAATTTTTTTATACAACATTGTAATTCTTTACAGCCATGTGAAAAAACAAACTACAGATCTTTGTCGCTATCCTCGTAACTAAAAGGTAATGGCACTGACTTGACAGCTCGAAATTTCCCAACATTGTTCAGATGTTCATTCTCCAACCTGAATTATTTAACATATACAAAGTTACGATTATGTTTTCATGATATTGATTTTATTTAATCAGAATCAGGAATGAACTAGACCTGAAAAAGTTCCATATGCCACGCCGAATGATTTCCAAACTCGCAACTATTGCAATTAGAGCATTTCTATGAAGGAATGAAGCTTCATGGAAATCCAGTACGGTTTGCATCCAGGCAAGTCTCAGTATCACATTCAATACCTGCAAATTACCTTATGTCAATTAATATCGAAATTGATAGTATGCTAAACTGGTCTTTATTGAATTCGCAGATCGGTTATTAGTATTTACCATTGCTATGAAGTAGACAGATTTGTTGGGCAAAATAAGCTTGTCTCTTAACCATGGATTCTCAGAATTCCTACATAACAGACCCCAATCCATCACCATATCCCAGTAGGTACTGAAAATTGTTGCAACTCCTGAGGTAGATGCAGCTATGATTCTCAAGGTCGTTCCTCTGTTTTGAGTATAAACTGCCCTTGTAACCACAGCAGCAATGGTAGATAAGTATTTGAGTCCATTCATTGCTTGTGTAGAATCAGTCCCTTCAAAATAGCGACGTGTGCACTGTACAGACAATAATTGACAACTTTTATGTTAGAATTTAGAAACTCAATCATCCATGGGCTGTATTGTACAACTTGACAATGCATGAGTAGGTCATGTACCTGTAGAACTCGAAACCAATATGGGACAACAGCAATAACTATAGAAAGAGTTCTATAAACATTACTATTGCTGCAAGTCGTTTCATCCCTCTTCTTGAAATCTCCCCAACCGTAGTAACATGCATAGAACTCAACATTCCTCAATAACTGAACCTGGAATCGAAATAAAAATCAATGATTTTAGTTTCTTGATCACTAATTATTATTTTTATTGTTTCCCAGTTGTTTCTGAATCTTACCTGACTAGTTAACTGATCAGCCAAAAAGAAATCAGGGAGAGTGACCATATAAAGAGGAGCGCAAATGCAGTGCCATAAACAAACCAAGAAGAAGAAACGGTTTGTTCGATACATGATATTAAACGGGCAGATTGCTATCAAGACTACAACCTGAAAACAGAGTCTACAATCAATTTGAAGCACAAATACATGAATGTATAATGAGCATACATCAACAGTAGGATTTCTTACAATGACTAAGCCGAGAGGGAGTAATTCAGTCAATGTTTTGTAACTTTGAGTTTCCGGATCCAATTCCATTTCAAGATTTGCGAGTACAGCTGCTAGGAGGAGTACTGACAGACCAGAACTAAGGAGCAGAACTTGTTTAAAACCCAATTCTGTTCCCTGCTTCAATCCAAATATAAATGAGTGATTGACGCGATAGCGCGTCCAAAAGTATACATTTCCAGCATACATGAGCATATGTAACACCAGAAATCCAAATAAGCTGTACAATGGAAAGATGGTGTTCATGTACTTGGTCTGTCCTTCACCCCTGAGAAGATCCCTAGCATGTATACTTGTAATGATCGCCGCTATAAGTGCTAATGAGCATCCAAAGAAGCAACCTGCACAGGAAAGTATATTTATGAGTTGTACTGTATGAGTCTACAGTAATAATAATAATAATCTTGCAGGATGCTCATAACACACCGACAAAGAATGTAACCCGATGCTTCTCTCTTTTAGCTTTCGGCCTTAAGGTGTCCATTCCTCGATGACGATCTCCATTACAGAAATGCTTTATGAATGCTGCTTCGACTCTCTCAATGAGCTTAGAAACCTGAAGTAAATTAATGTATAACGTCAAGCAAACATCAAACAAGTAGCATGCTTTTCAAAATAAAACATCAAACAAGTAGCATGTTTTTCAAAATAACATGGACTTGGAGTAAATTGTTGGGCTAAAAAGTACATGGAATTATAGTAAATTGATGTGCTAAACATAGTAAACCGGTGGGTTTAATTATTATTAAACTTATGAACTTAATATTAAGATCGTTATATATATATATAGAGAGAGAGAGAAGCATTGTATTGAAAACCATAAATATGTAAAGAACTACTAAGAACCACGTAAGCAATGGACATAACACCTCGATAAAAATGTTAATACTAAAAGATAATGGTTTAATTCTATTTTTCTTCGTTTCTTTCATTTTATCACCTCTCTCCCTAATTTTTTTAGAAAAACTATAAAATGTTCATATATGCAATATAATGTGGGTGCATATATGCACATTATCAAAATACTATAGATATCGTGATTTTAACAAATCAATCTTGAGCTCGAATCTTTCACACAGTTAAAGCTTGAGCTCTCTCAAGTTAAACAAGTCAAACTTAAGCTCTCATTTAGTTAAATAAGCCAAGCCCGGGCTCAACCGGCTTGGTTCAGTCTGTATACGCCCCTGTCCATGATACTTGGGTTACTTGTTGCACGAGTCAACCTAATAACCAAGATCTATAGTTGTGGAGCTATATCTTGTTATATATTTTTATTAAGCCTAGAATAAGACGATATATTGTTGCTACACCAAAACTTGTTTATTTTATAGGGAATCTTAATTACTTTTTCAAACCAGAGAATTCTCTTCTATTTTGGTTTGTTTACAGATTGGTGCGATATGATCACTTAATCCTAGTAATATAAGAAACAATAATGTGTTATAATGTTTTATATAGTTCTAGAGATTTTCTTGTTACTTGTATAAACTTATTCTTTGCCTTCTCCTAAAACTTGTCCTAAACCCCTAAAAATCATCAATGCATACTTGTCAGTTAATATATGATGCTAAAATTTCCGAGTTAACTTAACCAAGTGTATCATGTTTCGTGTGGCAAATTTATCACAAACGGTTTCTGTTTCTCATATTTTCGGGCAAAATTATATTGTTGTAATTCACGGAAAACCATTTTGCCTATGCCTTTCTGACGGGCGTAGAATTTTTTTTCTAGTAGTGAACCGGAGAAACTAAACCGACATCAAAACAATGATTATGGTATGGTTTAGTTTAGAGAAATAAATAATCACTGCTAGTGACCTAACCCATAATTTAACTTAAAAACCATCAATACATAATACAATATGCCATTATTTAGGGCTATGATTAATAAAACTGATTATGTTTTAATCAATACCTTCTTAATGTTTCAATCACATATTACAAAAACTCACCTATAGTATATAATAAAAAAAAAAGTTTTAGGGACACGTGATAACTTCTGATGAAATCTAAACTTTTATTCGCCGCTTTCTCTCCTATTAAGTGAAAATGATTATAATAAATAAGTAAACTAAATAATTAAATATTCAAAATTTAAATCTTATTCTTTTAATATATTATTAAAACATACTAAATTATAAAATTTCACTCATATCTTATCTTAAAATATAATTTTATATTTTTGATTTTTATTCTTTTTTATTTATAGTTTCTTAAATTTTCATTACTTATTATTTTATTAGTAGCTATTGCCTTTTGACATTTAACATACAAAATATTAATAAAACCTAATGATTTTTAATAAGTTGGATTTTTTCTATCATTTTTAATACATAGGTTTTTAATCTAGTATATAATATACCTCATCAGATTGGCTCAAGTAAGATTCTTCAACCATATGCAAGTAAGCATCCGACGCATTTGTTGATGTAATCTGCAATAATCATCAACGTCAGCAATTGAAAACACACACACACACACATATATGACAAAAACCAAACATCCCTAACCTTATCATACTTCTTCATTATCTTGGAGAAAGCCAACTGATTCAGATAACTGGTTTAAATGATCAAAAGCAACATACAATTCAGTTAATATTCAACCTCAATCTTCACATCATATATAAAGTGTTTGATCAATGCTTACGCGTAGTTCTTTAAAAACCGAAGCTTTTCATGGAGCTCAAGAAAAGCCTGCTTCAACTTCCTTTGGGCATCTTTGAGTTCTTTCTTGTTGTAGTTCAAGTCTACATTCAAACTGTTGAATACACCTCTCATGGTGGATCGCGGTGTCTCTGTGGTGGCGTTGATCTTTACGCGCTTTAAAACATGTAAAGAAGCAATCTTGTGCTCGTTGGCATCTTCGAATCTATCAGATTCTTGAATCAAATCCATTAATGGATTGTTAACTTTGATTCTAAGAGCAATGAGAGCATCCATTTGTGTACTCAACTCTTGAGCCTGCTTTACCACCTCCTCCACTTTGGTTTTATAAAAGTCATTAACTTTATTGAATTCATTGTCAAGTTTTTTGAAGAACACAAGCTCAAGATCTCCTCCTTCCTCCGACGACCGGAGGAAAATCGTCTGATAATAACTCCGACCGCACTCTCCCCCTTGTTCTTCATCTGCTTGCTGCATTATTCTACTTACTATGATCACTTCATCTTCTTTATTCTTTCTGGGACTATTGTTAGTTAGTCCACTAAAAGCTCTAAAAAGAGACACCTTTCTCTTGAAAGAAGGCAGCGGCTTTCGGTTCATCTGATTATCAGATGATCTGCGCTGCCGCTGCCTGAAGTTCAAGATTTCTTTTAAGAGAATCTTGAGGTAGTTGTAATTCATGTATGCTTCTCGCCATTCAGGCACCGTCTGTGAAGCATACTCCTTTGCAAATTTCATTTTTGGTTAGTAATTTATTAAATCAAAAGTTTAACTAAGTTTTATAGAGAATTGAAGATGAAATGTGTGTCGATGTGTTTGATGATTTATAGTGTTGTGGTTTGACAAAGATTTCAACATTTGGAACAAGCCAACCTACTTCCTTCCAGCTAATTTCACCGTGTTCTGAAGTATTATAATTATTATAAAAAAGAATATATAGAAAAGTAAGAGAGAGAGAGAGAGAAAAAGCATGCAATTTTAACATGGTTTTTGGGTGATAATGTAACTTGTTTTTTTAATCAACGTGATCACTTTTAGTTTCGGTGGTAGGCTAGAAATTTTGTTAGTGGAGGTTGGCATTTTTGGGTTTTATTGTATATTGTTTGATAATTAAAACATTTTATTTTAGTTTAGTTTGGTTTAAGGCACGTAATAAAAAGATAAAATTAAATTAAATTTCAAACACATAAATTATTTAAATAGATATAGTTAAATAGAGGATCTACATTCTTTTAAAAGGGAGTCAAGAGGTGGGTGTAACTATGGATATAGAGGCGACCAGTGGTATGCGACTTCAATAATAAGGTTCCGAAAAAAAAAACTTGAGCAGTTGGGAGCTTAGGTTGACGTTAGCTTGACGACAACAAATGAATTATATATTATATTACCAGCGGTGAGTGTAACCGCTGGTAGAATTGATCTTGTCCGTTGAAAAATGCTGAAATCAAATCCTGACCGTTTAAACTCGACGGTTACGACGGTTACCAAACGGTTATCAACGGTTACGGAGGTTACCAAACGGTTATCGACGGTTTTCAAGGGGTTCTGTCAACCTCCCCACGTTGCTTGTAAATCGGTAACCTTCCCCTTATAATCGGGCCAACATCCTTCTTATTTAATAGGCACACAAGCAAAGAGGGAGAAGTAATAGATTCTACCTTCCGGCGCTCCTATCTTCACCGCCACCGGCCATCGATTTAGCTTGGGAATCATTTAACAAGAACCTCATCTTCATTGTAAGCCTCTGT
>BJCO01002055.1:0-12019 GCA_018326465.1 Flaveria floridana
TTTGCTTTTTTTTGGGCTTTGATTTTCGTCAGTTTTTCTATATAGGACTGTGTCGCGCTTTGATTTTCGTCTATTTTGTTTATGCTGTTGGGCTTTGATATACTTTTGGGTTCTGAATGTTCTTGTGTGTTATGAATTTGGGGTTTTGGTGTGTTTTACCTTGTGTATTTTGCTGATTTTATGGTTTCAAACCTTCATTTTGATTTTGATTTAGGGTTACGTTAAAACTCTCATAGTCGCGGCAAGGCGCGGGCCCCAAACCTAGTTAAGATATATAACCTTTCTTGTAGGAACTGAGGAAGCAAACAAGGATGGATGAGTTTAATTTTGTGATTAGAGTAGAAAACGAGATGTGTTTGTCATGTTGGGTAACATGTTCAAATAGATTCAAATCAAGCTAATGATCTCTTGGTCTAGTGAGAATGTGGGAGCCTTAGGTTCTCTTGAGTTCAAACCTTGGCATATGTGAATATTACTAACTTGGTGATACTAACAACTAAAAACTAACCAGTCATTCAAAAAAAATATATTCAAATCGAATATTTCTAAAAAGAATCAAATGAGCATAACATAATATCAGGAAAACTTTATAGTATAATAATCAAGTTTTATTTTTATTTTACTTAAATCGCTTATACCTTTTTCTTTTTATTTAAGTCACTAAAAATGTCTATATACCATTTCTTTTTCTTTTTCATTTCAATCTAAGGGGCTGTTTGATTTTAAAGACTCGGTCAGAAGTGGCTGACCGAGTAAGAGCCTTCTCCAAATCTGACCGAGTAAGAGGAAAAATAGGCATGGGTCAGTGGCTTCGGACCGGGTCAGACGCAATAGAGTGAAAATCAAACACCCTGACTAACCAAAATGTCTGACCGGGTCAGTGGGTCAGACATTTTGACCCGGTCAGAAGCAAATCAAACAGCCCCTAAGCTTATGTGGATATATTGATGACATAGTTAATACTAAAAACCATGAATCAACCGAGAATCATGAAATCAGAAGTAATTCAATATTAAGAACACCAATTAAAAAGTAATAATAATTATCAATGGAATTATATTAATGAAAAATAATACAGAACGATGAAATTGCTATTTATATTCACATGAAATCAAAATCAATTTAATAACAAACCAAAAATAAATTTAACTTAGCAAATTTTGACCCATATGGTCCACCACCTACTATCATTTGCTTGTTACTTTGAGAAAGAAAATGACAATTGAATTAAATACTATAATATATTCACATGAAGCAAATTATAATACAGAAAAGTACATACCTGAATTGCTTCGTCTTGTACATACTAATATAGAATTGTTTCGTCTAATATTGCTGTCAAAGACCTTTGGGAATCGCCTAACCTAAATGATATGTTTTTGAGTTTGGTTAAGTTTAAGTTAGTTATTTTCTATTTAAAACCACGTCATTAATCAATTTCTTTGCACGTAAGCATTAATAATAAAACAAATTATGCAAGATTAGAACAATAATTAAAAGTCTAAATGACCTAATTGACACAAAAATATTGAGTTACTTAATTGGAGTGATGAAGAAACTTGATCACGATTATATAAAGTTTTCTCAATAATTAAATAAAAAACCTCGCTATTAAAAGTTAAAACATGAATACATGATTGTTCAATCAGTCAGTCATTTAGTTTAAAAAATACATTGTTCAAGTTACGATTCACCTATATTTCTATTCAGAATTTCAAGGTTAAGAAAGGAGAAAACGATATATGGATGCTAAACGAGAATACTTGTCACATCCCGGCGGAAGCGTGAAATATTTGAATGTGACTCTTTGGCTCAAAACACATTGATTATAAACAACCACATATAATAGCAAATAATGACATAAAACATAACATAATATATTTAAGTACATTCTTAGGTTACATAAATTTTACAAAAATTGTCTAACAAGAGACTAATACTGTAACATAATCATAACATCTTTAACTGCTTCATATTTTTTCAATAATAGTGAATATGCGCATCCACGATTATACTAGACTCGAATATGTTAACAGTTATTTTTACACATGTCTTTCCAATCAGTTCGCCCAAACCGTTGTAAACATCGAATGAGAACATAAAACTGTTAGTCATTTTGTTCTCCTGAAAAAGCATACTTAAAACTGTTAACATAATATTGGTGAGAAACATAGGTTTAATAACTACACAAAACATATCGATGCAATATAAATAAGAATACAACCAAACCTACCTATATGTCTGGTGATTCATAACTATCACAAATATAAATCACAGAAAAATATAGTATCATAACACTCATTCTGTTGGTGCAGAAAATATTTTCCTAAGTAATGCTACCTATATTATCAGACGGTTTATTATCCGAATTAATAGTTGTAACTTACGGCAACATGACAGTTTATCTCAAAAAGTCTTATTTATTAGCATCGAACACAAAACAATATGTTTTTCCCCCAAAACTCATAATATAAAAACGGGGCTATGAATCTCACCTCAATTCCATCGATAACCTATAAAATTAATTATAAGTTAGGGATATATTTCTTTAGAATTTTTAGCACCTCAGTCAAAATTCTAAAACAGTAACTATGATTACTCAAAATTTTTAAAAGTTTAATAGCAATAATATCTGAAAATATCAATGATAATATAAAAATTCCAACTATTAACTAAATTCAGATATTTTTCTAGAATTAATACAAACTTAACATAAATAGAAAAAATAGCTACTATTATTATAAGATTTAAAAACTTTTCTAGAACATTTATTTTATGGTCTACTATACCCCATAAATTTCCTAGTTAATAATTAATAGTAAATTATTTACTGTAATTTTTCCAAAATTTCCAAAATTCAAGAAAAATAGTTATGTATCTCCAAACATTACGCAATTTATACATATTGTTAAATTCAGAACCTCAAAATTTATATGAATTTCCCATAATTTATTTCATAGTTTATATATTTCTTCTGATTTTTCCATTATAGATCATAATAAAATATAAATTTTAGTCATATGAAGGGATTAAATCATGAAATTTATTCTAGAGCTTCTACAACATATAATTATCATCATAACATTTTCTCATATTTTTACCGGGTTCGGTTCTTCCATTTAGTACTTTTCATATTTTTCTTTATTTAAATCAAATTAATTAATTTACTTTACTTGAATATATCAAAATTTACAGATAAATAATTATAGTATTTATAAACATATTTCTAAATTTATTCCCATAATCACAGTTATTTAATTATTAAATCTGATTTTAGCAAAATATTAGAATTTTAATCATTTTGTTTTGTAAATTTTCTTGTTTTAATCCTTTTGGTTTAATACCATTATTGTTATTAGTTATTCTTACCCATTTTTCAATGAGTTTTTGAAATAAATCACACATGGTTATGGGTATTCTTTTGATAATGATCATGTATGTGTTTGTTAAAACACATACTTCTTTTAATTACAAAAGTTAAGGTTTTCTAACCTTGTTTGATTGAGAAAACTTAAGGGAATTTCTTTGCTAGATGACTTGAAAATTGGATGATGTTACTCCTTGCATTCCAAGCAAGATTAACCAAGGTGATGATGATAATAACCAAACCAAGCTAGGTGATGGTGAGCTTCGGGAGATCTTTGGAAAACCGAGAGTTTGAGCCAAGTGAGATGGTGCTAGGTTGTGGAGGTTTTGCCGATGGTGGTGTATAGAAATCTTAGAGAGAGAAAAGGTGGTGGGTGGTGTTCTTGGAGATAATAACCAAGAGAGATAGAAGAGTGGTTGCGGTTGCGGTGGTTTGCGGGTGTATGGAGACCGAGAGTAGGGTGAAGTTGCGTGGTGGTGATGGTTTCAGATGATGATGGTTGTAGATTTAGAGGGACCGGGAGATGAAGGTTTTTGTGATGGTGTTGGTCTCGATTGATGGTATGATGGTTTGTGGAGAATCCATCGGCCGAGAGGGGTAAAGAAGTGGAGGTGGCCATCATTACTTCATGTCTTAGACTTGTGAGTTGTTATGCTAGGCTGCTAAGGTGGCATATGTGAGTTTAGCTAAGTGTCAAAGTGTCACACTTGGAAGTAGGCTTAGTGTTTTGATGGTGCTTAGGTGTCCTTGGCCGAGAGCTTGTGGATGTGGTGGTGGTTGAGGTATGTTAAGGTAACCGAGAATTTGACAACAATTTCCTTAGTAATGATTGTCATTTAGATGAGGTGTCAATGTATAGGACAAGCTTAGTATCCATGGAAATGATGATGCCTTGCAAGTAGACCGATGACTTGGGCACTAGGGGTGTTAGGGATGCAAGGTGGCGGTCTTGAGGTGTTATGAAGATGCCCGAGGGTTGTGGTGGTAGTTAGTGATTAATCTAGGATTAGTTAATAGTTTTAGGTTGTTAATCAGGTGACTTAGCATGTTAATGAACCGAGATGAGATTTTTGGTTGTGTTTGTTTTGGTGTTTAGA
This sequence comes from Flaveria floridana, assembly GCA_018326465.1. Taxonomy (NCBI): domain Eukaryota; kingdom Viridiplantae; phylum Streptophyta; class Magnoliopsida; order Asterales; family Asteraceae; genus Flaveria; species Flaveria floridana. The sequence goes on from BJCO01002055.1 coordinate 4,465, forward strand.
TATTTATGTTTCAATGGTTTGATGAAATTTTGTTTGATGGTGTTTGATTAAACTTAATTCATATATATATGTGTATCATGAATTATAGATATATATACATACATGCATACGTAAAATGCATGCATGCACATTAACATACTTAAACTTATATAGTTACTTTATTAATGTGGGAGTGTGTATATGAAAAGATTCATAATATATATGGTAATGGTTTATCTAGATATATATATGCATGCACACGTAAATAATACATGCATGCACACGTAAATAATACATGCATGCATAGCATACATACCCATAATTTACTCATTAACTAATGTATACATGTAAGGTAAGTATAATATATATATATATAGAGAGAGAGAGAGAGAGAGAGAATGATAACCTTAATTGTTGTCTAACCTGGAATTATAGGGTTGTCACATTCTCCCCCCGTAAAAAGAATTTCATCCCGAAATTCCTTTGATAGTCATTTTCTCTTTTGTGAGAGGGTTTTTGTAACCGCATTACGCAAACTATGGATGTAAGAAGCATTATCGTTTATGAGCTACTCGAGATCGGCTTGTCAAAAGCTCGAAACAAGCTCGACTTAAACAAGTTTGAGCTTCATTAGAGCTCGTTTTAATAGAAGAGCTTGGGTCCGAGCCCGAACCCGAGCTTGACTAGGCTAGTAAGCCTAATAAGCATACTATTTATATAAATATAACTAATTGTACTTTGTAATATAGATTTAGATAATAAATGTTATTACATATGAAGTTGTAAAAAAATAACTTAATGGTATATTTCGTTATATATATGTAAAGTTATAATTCTAAATATATATGAAAATAGTTATGTATGTATATAACTACGATAATTAATTGGGCAGGGTTATATTAAAAAAGATGTTTAATCTAAAAAAGCTAAGAAGGATTGTGCGTTTGACACATGTCCTATTATTGTTTTAAAGAGAAGGGTATTTTGGTCATTTTGTAAAATACATCAGCTCATTATGTCTTATACGTTTATTATGTCATATATTTACACCATTTGTTATGTGTATTAATCATTTGCGTTTTACATTTTAGATCATTTTGTGTTATTTTTGTTAATTTTTTATGGACTATAAACTTGTTATCTACCATTGTGTTTTAAGATTAAAAATACATAATGACATACTTTCACCAATGTATTTTTTAAAATTCATAGTGTTGAAGATAACATAATATGCTATTTTTATTATTTATTTTTAACATATTATATAAACCTATTATCTATCATTGTGTTTTACCATTAGAATTGTTGGGTGTTGGCTTCGGTGAATTAATTTGAAGCAGTTGGGCTCGATTGGCCTAAGTTCTAATTAGTACCAGTTTAGTTAGATTATTAACTAAAGGGATTAACCCTAATTGTATTCTATATATACTTCTCATTATACTTGTAATCTTTATCAATCAATAAAAGAAAAAGCCCTAGTTATCCCAAGAGGACGTAGGTTGCACATCACGACCAAACCTCTATAAGTCTCTTGTGTCTCTGTTTATTATTATTGTTCTTTATTCGTGTGTTTTTGTACCAGTGTGATCCTAACAATTGGTACAGAGCTTCAGGCTCTTATTGATTGTTAAAATCTTCCCCTTGTTTCCGTACGAAACACGAATTAGGGTTTCTGTGCCGTTTTGGTTACCGGTCGAACCAAGTTCTTCTGTCATCGCCTTGATTCTGTGGAATTAGGGTTTTCTGCCGTCGTCTGGGTTGTTTGATTATCTGTTATGTTCAAAACTCAGGTACATTATCAAACTCGTTTGCTTTTGGTTTTTTGAAACTGTTCTCATAGAATAGTGATCAATAGAACAACACTCAAGTGCAGGCAACCGGCCACTCTTGTGTTTGTTACTATTCTCAGTTTTGACACAACTATTAAGCATCTGTGGTTTAGAATAATGGCTGAGGACAGGAAAACAAGAATAGAGAAATTCGATGGTCATAATTTCGAATGGTGGAAGTTGCAAATCGATGATTTGTTGGTTCAGAAGGATTTGGAAGCCACTCTGTTTGGAATGAAACTAGATAAGACTTTAGAAGAAGACTGGGATGCTCTTGACCGAAAAGTTATTTCTATCATCAGACTCTCTTTGTCAAAGAATGTTGCTTTCAATATTCTAAAGGAGAAGACAGCTAAAGGCATTATGGATGTGTTGTCAAACATGTACGAGAAACCTTCTGCTACAAATAACGTCTTTTTGATTAGAGAACTGGTGAACATGAGACTGAAAGAAGGAGGATCTATTAACACTTATATCAACAACTTCAACACTATCATCTCTCGATTATCGGCAGTTGATATAAAATTCGATGATGAGGATCAGGCATTGTTGCTTTTATCTTCGTTACTAGAAAGTTGGTCAGGGACTGTTACTGTAGTTAGTAATTCATCTGGAACCACTAAGCTTGCTACCAATGCAATCCGGGATCTGATTTTGGTGGAGGATATTAGAAGAAGAGCTTCAGGGGGATCATCGAGTGCCTTACTAAGCGCTGAAATGAGAGGAATAAAGAAAGAAAGGGGGACTAGTAGAGGAAGATCAAAATCCAGAAGGAGGGGTCAGTCAAAGCCCAGGAAAGACATCTAGTGTTGGAACTGTAAATAAACCGGCCATTTCAGATGTCAATGCCCAAACCTGTCTGCCTCAAAAGATAAGGAGGAAGTCAAAGTAACTATTGATGATTCGGATTTCGATGCTCTTATCTGTTGTTTGGAGAACTCAATTGAGTCATGGATTATGGATTCTGGTGCATCTTTTCATACTACCTCTAGCACGAAGTTGATAAAGAATCTCCGAATATATAACTGTGGCAAAGTTCGTTTGGCCAACAACCACACTTTTGATGTTACAGGATTAGGAGATATTGATTTGAAAACTTCATTGGGTACCTCGTGGACTTTAAAGGATGTTCAGGTCATTCCAAGCCTAAAAAAGAAACTAATATCTATTTGGCAGTTAGATGATTAGGGATACGATATCATGTTCAACGGGGGCCAATGGAAGGTAGTAAAAGGGAACCTTGTAATCGCAAGAGGCAAAAAAAAGGGGGACTCTTTACATGGTTGAAGTTCCAGTAGATTGGATAAACTCAAGGACCAGTGAACCGAGTCAATCTAGTTTGTGGCACCAACGACTCGGTCATATGAGTGAAAAAGGAATGAAGATGCTCGTTACTAAATATAAGCTTCCAGAACTTAAAAAGGTTAAATCTAAATTCTGTGAACCCTATATCTTTGGGAAAAAGAAGAAAGTATCTTTAGTGAAGACGGGTAAGGCACCAAAAGCTCAGAAATTGGAGCTTGTTCACACTGATGTATTTGGATTGACCTCGGTTTCATCTCTGGAAGGAGCTCATTATTATGTCACCTTCATAGATGATTCAACACGTTAGGTATGGATTTATTTTCTTAAAAATAAATCTGATGTCTTTTATACTTTTAATAAATGGAAAACTATTGTTGAATTGGAAACTAATTTGAATGTAAAATGTTTGAAGTCGGACAACGGAGGAGAATGCATCATCGTTGAGTTCATTGATTACTACGCTGAACACGGTATTCGGATGATAAAGACAGTCCAAGCACCCTCAACAAAATGGAGTGGCGGAAAGAATGAACAGAACATTAAATGAGAGAGCCAAAAGTATGAGACTTAATTGCGGGCTTCTAAAGATGTTCTGGGCTGATGCAGTCGACACTACTGCCTATTTAATTAATCGAGGATTGTCAGTACCATTGGGATTCAAGATGCCAGAAGAAGAATGGAGAGGGGAAGCAGTAAAATACGGGCATTCGAAAGTTTTTAGGTGCAGTGCTTATGATCTAGTGAAAGACGGTGATAAACTTGATGCTAAGGCTAAAAAGTACACCTTCATTGGATATGGGTCGGATACTATAGGCTACAAGCTTTGGGATTTTAAAAGTAGAAAGGTAGTCAGAAGCAAGTATGCTACATTCAATGAGGCTGAGTTGTATAAAGACATAATTACAGCAAACTCACAAGTTCATAAAGAGCATGTTGACTTTGAAATTGATGCAAACAAACAAAGAACACAACCAGTCACTGAATCAAACACTGAAACTGAAGTTCCTGAGTTTGAAGATGACGATATGGGTGGAGATGAAGAAGCAATGGGAGTTTCTGATAGTGGGAGTTCAGAGTCTGATGATGAACAGTCCTCACAAATCCAATACCCATTATAAAAATATGTCATTTTTTTATACTTTTAATGAAACCTTTTTACAAGAAAATGCGAAAAGCTTCAACCTTAAGCTCCTCATCTTCACGAGTCTTCCTTTTCTTGATATTCTGATCCGCCATTAAAGGTGGGAGCTGATTTTTATACCCATCACCAAATTCCGGGCACCTGTCGGGTTTAACTTTAATCATAACCGAGATTTGATGATCAATGATATTGAAGAAACAATGTCGTTGTTGTTGTATTGTTGCTTGCTGCCACTCGAACACACTCACGTGTTCACTGCCGGTGTTCATGGTGAGGTAAAGTTGCCAAGGCTGCCAGAGATTGACACTGGAGGATAGAGGAGAGACTAGAGAGGGGTGAATGTAACAACATAGGCTGTGGGGACTAAATGATATAACTACCACGTGTTATGTGGCTTCAAATTTATTATAGCCAAGGTTTTTTAGTTTATTTTGCATATATGGCAAGAAATTTAATGAATGAAATTGTTATGTTTTACCCATTTACGACGTGCATGTTTTATACAAAATCAAAGATTTAATGGTTTAGACATTAAATATTATTGATTTGTGATATTGAATATGTTATTTGGAAGTAATTTTGGTTAGAGATGACCCAGGCCAATGCCTTAGGCGCATGGGTGTACTTTAACAATTTGCTATGATAAAAGATATCAGTTTATTTATTTGATGTGAGTACATACAAAGACCAATGGTCTATCGAACATATATACAAAGCAGAAGCTACTAATTGTGCCAAGAATTAAGGTGGTTATGCATGACTGGAGATGGATAATGGAGACTGGTTATATATACGGAAAGAATAGTGTACATCTTTACTCCACTAAGGTTAAAACATGAAGTGTATACCCGGTTTGGACCCGAAAAAAACCGGCGGGTAGAAACCGGGTTTAGTTTAATTCTTTTTTCAAGAACTCAACCCGAACCCGACCGAGTGTACCCGGGTTCAACCTAGTTTTGATGTTGTTTTTTTTGGCATTTTTAAAATTTAGCCGTTTTTAACGGCTATATAGTCGTTACACCTTTTTTTGACCCTTTTTTTCATTTTTGTCCCATAAGTTAGTATAAATATGTATGAGTTGATATGGTTGAGTACCCAGGTCATAAACGTAAAAACATACGTAAAAAAACGCAAAAAATAATGTCGTTTACTCTCGTTTTACATTTTCACTCTCTCATTTTACACTTTCACTCTCTTAAATCTTGATATGAATCACTCACAATCTTCCGTTGGTCAAGGTTCGTCCAACGCTCCAACCGTCGTTCGTGTTCTTGCGCACAATCATAACAGGGGTGTTTGGTGCAATTGGGATATGGTTGGACGGGTCTGTAAAGGCTTGTTACAAGTTTTGTGGAGCTTTGTTTGCTAAAGATTCTAACACGACTTTAAACAAACATATTAGCAAGAAGTTTTGTAAGTCGTTGAAAAGTAATCCGGATTCGCAACAAACATAATTAGGTGGAACGTTGGAATCTTTAATTACGACGTTAAAGAGGTTCGAGATTAAATGGCGAAGTTCGTGATTCAAGAAGCTTTGCCTTTAGTCACTTTGACAATCGTCGGTTGACCAACTTAATTCGAGAGACGCTTCAACCTCGTTACACCCACGTAAGTCATACTATACTTACACATTATTGTTTAAAATTATGGAAGCAAGCAAAAAATGATTTAGTTGTATTATTTGAAAATTTAAATACTGGTGTAAACTTAACTAGTGACGTTTGATCGGCTCCACACGGTTTACCCGAATCGTACCTTTGCGTCATCGATCATTGGGTAGACCCCAATTCATGGAAAATGATGAAACGTACGATTGCATTTGATTTTTTTTCCGTATCCACACATCGGAGAATTTTTATTTTACTTTTTGGATAATATAATAACTACTTTTAATTTACAAAATAAATTTTTTTCAATGGTATTTGATAATGCCTCCAACAATACAACCGCGGTTGAAAAATTAAAATTAAAATTAAAATATCTTCCGATTGCAAACGATGATTTTTTTCATACTTATGTTGCACATATTATTAATTTAGTAGTGCAAGATGGTCTATCCGTGCAATTTGTTGATAACTTTATAAAAGCTTTTCGATTTATGTTACACGATGTTTTTAAAAAAAGTAGAAAAAAATATCAATATTATAAACAACTTTGTAAGGATACTGAATCTATATTTTTAGGGACTAATTGGGATGTACCTATTAGGTGGAATTCGACTTGTCACATGTTTGATGGTGCTTTAAAACAAAAAGACACTCTACGAGCTTTCATAGTAGTCCTTCGGATAATGACGAAGGCGACCCATTTCCGGATGCGGGTTGGAAAAATATTCAACGTTTATCCGAATTTCTTGACATGTTTAAAAACTCAACTACGAAATTATCGGGAGTTTATTATCCCACTAGTTATTCGGGGCTTCAAGAATTATATATCATGGCTTTGAATTTTAAAAATATTCAAAATAGAAATAATATGTTTAGAGAAACGATAGAATCAATGAAAGACAAGTTTAAAAAATATTTTGTTAAGTTACCATTAGTTTTTACTTGTAACACCACTTTAAATCCGTTTTTAAATGTTGCGGGGGTTGAATGTTTGGTAGACGAGATAAATGACAATTTGGATATGCATGATGAAAACTGTGACAACCTAACCCCACAACGACAAGAGCCACTCAACTGTGCAATCGCCATTCCCCCCGGCAGACGCGTAGATCGATCTCGACAGCCCTCGACAGCCGTTCGGTATGATTCTTACTCTATTTTCGTTCACTCGGTTACGGTTCGGTCATTCGACCCCAAGCGGATTTTGCGGTTTAAGTGATCGGTTCTTGCGTGATCTACGTTGTGTGTGTGTTGCATTGTATATGTATGAATGTTTGGATTCGATATATATATATATGATGATATATAGACATAAATATGAATGTCATGCGTTGTGTTATTGTGTATATAATTATATACATACATATTCTCCTCATATAACAAGGTGTATTATTATAATTAAATTGTGGGTTGGGTAAGTTCATCCAATGGTGCATGCGTTTGTTGTTCTCCAAAAGTGATACGTGTTGTAGTGGGCGCATGGACCCTTGGAGGCGCATGGGGTATCATTGGTAGGTGGTGTATATTATATGCATGATGTGTGTATGTATGTTTGTATTATGTGTCTTCTGCCATCCGGATGTAAGCATGTAAATTTTGCCTTAGGCGCATGAGGGACCTCATGTGGGCGTATGAGGGGGGGAAACATTGGTTAGGCGCCTGGGTTAGTAGGTATATATGTTAGTTTAGGCGCA
>BJCO01002056.1:0-13731 GCA_018326465.1 Flaveria floridana
TAAGTATACTGATTCAGTCGCATGACTGGACCATGCGAATGGGCCAATCGCACGACTGAACCAGGTGATTGAGTCAATCGCATGATTGAGTCATAAGACTGACTCAGTCGTACGAATGAATCAATTGTATGACTCAGTCGCACGACTGAGCCAGTCGCTTGGCTCAGTCGTACGAATGAAAGCTGTAACCTATAAATACCACTTAACTTGTGGAAAAACAGACACTTCGATAATTCACAACCCTAGCCATCCCAGTTCGCATAGAGTGTCCCTTCCAAGTTCATAGAACGATTCTGATCAGTCCTAATCCATTCTTAACGTATTTTAATCGTTAGCTTTGATCCGGTTAACGTTCTCTCTGATTGGATCGCCAATCAAATAGAATTCTGCGCTATTTGATTTGGTTTCACGTAGAAACAGTTAGTACTCCATCGTACACGGTCCTAACAACAGTAAAAATTTGACATTCAAGAAAAACTATTAAACATGGGGGTGTATCTTGTGAAACATGGGGGTGCGGTCAACATTTTGAGGTATGAAATTTTAACTCGAGCACGCATGGTTTTGTTTGTAAACCTTTGATTAAACATGGGTTTAACATTTTTTTTCTTGAAAAACCAAAGATTACACATGTATCATTTTAATCACTTATTCATAATTCAAGATACCCAAAATATATATAGTGTTTAATGATCACATGTTTGACAATTTGAACTATTGTAACTTGAATGTGCTCAACAATGATTCAACCATGGATTATGAAGATAGTCTTATTAACAATGAAAGGAAAAACATACTAACAACTAACTAAACATGGCAGTTAGCAACTAATCAACTACCAAGATAAACATGATTAAGAAGGTTTAAAGTATTCATCATTCCATAAACTTTTAATTGCAAGGTTTACATATAAATGCTAGGATTTCGATTGTTTAGAGACCTAATCACCTAACTACATGTAAATGACCATCATTATGCTAGAAATTAGTAATACTAACCTTTTGGACAAGCACACTTGAAAATAAATGGAAGAACTTCTTGAAAGGAAGAAAGAAAATGGAAAAGGTGACGAAAATAGGAGTAAATACGGGTGCTTGCAAAATTCCGTTCATATTTATGATTGACAACTGATGGGGAATAAGACAAATAGCTGAAAAGATTCAGGTGGTGTCATTTTTTGTCGAGCACGGGGCGTGCCTCCATGGGCACGGGGTCATGCTTCTCCTTTGTCACCCATTTTCAGTTTCTCGTTGTTCCGTTTTTCAGTTTCACGTGTTACACAATTTACCCGGTTAAGTTTTATCACTTCCAAATTATCAGAAAATCTATGAAATTATTATTACAATTAATTGAAACAAGCCAGATGACAATTACATTTTCTAAGTTTCTACGGTTACATAATACGTTAAAAGCCGAGAATCTAAAACTACTAAACCAGACTCCTTAACGCGCACTAACACACATAACACATCCCGAAATGCTTCTAAAAAAAGCCTCCACATATTTCGTGTGGAAGGTTTAGGATGGAATAGTGTGAAGTGCGGTTGCTTAGTTCCGCAAGCTGACGATTAATGGAAACGAGTTCCTCGCTCATCTCCTTAACGTTTTGGATGAGTTCAGCTAGGTGTTGAGATGCGATGAGGTTCATCTCAGTCAACTGTTTGATTAGTTCATGCAACTTAAAGAAGTATTCTTGCGTTGTTGGCTCTCATGTTTCAGAACGCAGTTTCTTTGCAAGTTTCTAGCTTGAACTTCTGTGACTTGATTCTTTCATCTTTTGGATGTTTTTAAGCAGGAATGGATGTGATGAAAGCTTAGAACAAGTGTGGTATTTATATACAGGTCGTGAATGTTGATCACGGGGGCGTGCTTAGCTAGGCATGACCCCGTGTTTGTTAGAAATCATCTTAAATTCGACCTGTAACGTTCTGGAGTCTTGAGCGGAGAGCATGGAAAATTTGCGTTAGAAGCACGGGGGCATGTTCCATGGGGCACATCCCCGTGAATGGGCTTGTGAGGTCCTATAAAAAGTTAATAATTTAAAGAAAACCTATGTACAGATGCCGTGTTTATGTTTCGGGTCTTTGGCGCGACCCTTCCCAATACTTAGTCTTCATCGGGGCAGAGGTGTAATTCCTCCAAGAAAATCTTGGTTGGTCCATCATTATACGGTTTTAAACGATGATCATTCACTTAAGAACTTAAACCGTCATGATTGTCGATTTTGATGGCACCATTTGGAAACACGTTTTTAATCGTGTAAGGTCCAGACCAATGTGATTTCAGCTTTCCGGGAAATAATCGTAAATGAGGGTTATACAATAATACACGTTCTCCCATATGAAATCATTTAGCATTCTTTAATCGAGAGTCGTAGAATTTTCTTGTCTTTTCCTTGTAAACCCTAGCATTTTCGTATGTTTGTTCTCTTAGTTCCTCTAGTTCATGGATTTGTAGAAATCATTTTTTCCTGCAAGGTCTTGGTTTAGGTTTGCTTCTTTGAGTGCCCAATAGGCCTTGCGCTCTTGTTCCATAGGTAGATGACACGACTTCCCATAAACGAATTTGAACGGTGTTGTGCCAATAGGAGTCTTATAGGTTGTTCAAAAACTCATAATGCATCATCTAGCTTGGTAGACCAATCCTTGTGATTTTGTCCTACAGTTTTCTAAAGGATTCGTTTGACACATCGGTTAGTGACTTCAGCTTGCCTATTTGCTTGTGGATGATAAGCAGTTGTTAAGCGATGGTTGACTCCATAACGAGCCATTGCTCTCTCAAGCTGGTTGTTACAGAAATGGGTTCCTCGGTCACTAATTAAAGCATTGGGGACACCGAAAGAAAATAATTTTTTAAGGAATCTGACAATGTTTCCTGCATCATTGGTAGGTAGGGCTTGAGCTTCGGCCCATTTTGAGACATAATCGACTGCTACCAAGATTTAAAGATTGCAAAATGATACCGGGAATGGCCCCATGAAATCAATACCCCATATATCAAAAACCTCACATACTTGAACGGGTTTCTGAGGAATCTCATCCCATGTTAAGATGTTGGTTGCTCTTTGACATGCATCACAAGTGCGTACCATGTTGTGAGAATCCTTGAAGATCATGGGTCAGTAAAATCCAGAGTCAAAGACCTTCTTGGCTGTTAGGGTTGCTCCATGGTGTCCTCTTATGAGTCCTTCATGACAGTGCCTTAAAATCTGTTGCGCTTCACTTTTGTATACGTATCTTCGGATACATTGATCTGCACCGATTCTGAATAAATATAGGTCTTCCTAATAGTAATGTTTAATGTCAGTAAAGAATTTCTTGTTTTGCTGATAAGTCATTCCCTTGGGTAGGATTCCGCTTCCTAGGTAATTTGCGAAATCGGCAAACCAAGAATGTTTATCGATTGAGGATTGGATGTTTATAAGGAATTTGTGAGGAAAATTATTGTTTATTTTGAATTCCTAGGTTTGTGAAGGACTTGAATCTTCAAGACACGAGAGATGATTGATTGCCAGATTTTTTGCTCCTTTCTTGTCACGAATTTCATTGTCAAATTCTTGAAGTAGAAGTATCTGCCGAATCAGTCTTGGCTTTGCATCTTGTTTGTTGAACAGATAAGGTAGGGTTGCATGATCGGTGTAAACAATTGTTTTTGAAAGGATCAGATACGAGCGGAATTTATCAAATGCGAAAACTACCGCAAGAAGCTCTTTCTCGGTGGTGGTGTAGTTTTCTTATGCTTCATTTAGGGTTTTACTCGCATAGTGAATTGGGTGGAGTTGCCTGTCTTTTCTTTGTCCTAACATGGCTCCTACCGCGAAATTACTTGCAACGCACATGAGTTCAAATGGTAGCATCAAATCAGGGAAACCATGATTGGAGTGGTCACTAGTCTTTTTTTAGCAAATCGAATGCACTAATGCATTCATTGGAAAATACAAATTGTGCATCTTTTTCAAGAAGTTGAGTCATTGGTCGTGCAATTTTTTAGAAATCTTTGATGAAATGACAGTAGAATTTTGCATGACCTAGGAAGCTTCTGATTTCTTTCACGGTTGTGGGATGTGGAAGTTTGGAAATAGTGTCGAATTTGGCTTGATTGACCTCGAGCCCTGCTCGAGAGATCATATGTCCTAACACTATTCATTCAGTAACCATGAAGTGGCACTTTTTCCAATTCAAAACAAGGTTAGAATCTTCACATCTGACCAGCATCTTTTTTAGATTTTCAAGACATTGTTCAAATGAGTTTTCAAAGATGGATAAGTCATCCATGAAAACTTCCATTAAGTGTTCGATCATGTCATGCAAGATGGCTACCATGCATCTTTGAAATGTAGCAGGGGCATTACACAATCCAAAAGCCATTCGCCGATAAGCAAAAGTGCCATATGGACAGGTGAATGTCATTTTCTCTTGATCTTCGGGAGCAATAGGAATTTGGAAATATTATGAGAAACCATTGAGGAAACAATAGAACATTTTTTCAGATAGTCTCTCAAGCATTTGACCGATAAAAGGCAGAGGGAACTGATCTTTCCTTGTGGCGTCATTGAGTTTGCGATAGTCGATGTAAACTCTCCATGCTGTAACCATACGAGTTGGAATAAACTCATTCTTCTCGTTAGTTACACAGTCATTCCTCCTTTCTTTGGAACAACTTGGACGGGACTGACCAAAGGTGAATCAGAAATAGGGTAAATCAAACCGAGATCTAGCAGTTTGATTACTTCTTTCTTCACCACCTCTTGCATGCTCAGATTTAAATGTATTTGAGGTTGAATGACAGATTTGAAGTTTTCCTCCTCAGTATTTTATGAGTGCAAAAGGATGGATTGATTTCCTTGAGTCCATGATTTTCCATGCCATTGCTCGTTCATGTGCCTTAAGCACATTGAGCAATTTGTTTTTCTCATCATTTGATAAGGCGGATGAGATTATGATAGGAAGTTGAGATGTGTTTTCAAGAAAGGCGTATTCAAGATGAGATGGAATTTCTTTGAGTTCTAAAATCGGAGGGTCTTCGATAGAAGGTTTGGCTTTGGGTTCTAGTTCTTGTTCGATAATCTCGAATGCTTCTTGATAAGATGATGTTTCATCAACTTCTAGTTCTGGAGTGATTTGATTCTCACAGATGGGTTCAGTGGTTTGGAATTCTATTAATTGATTGTTGCAGGCTTCAATTTGACGAGTGTTCTTCAAATAACAGCTTATGATTGAATCACAGACATCAATATAATAGAGTGAATCATCATGATGTTAAGGATGTTTCATGGGTTGTCCTATGTCAAATGTCACTTCCTCCTCATCTACTTGGAGCGTGAGTTTACCAGTGCAAACATCGATGAGGGGTCGAGCAGTGTCTAAGAAAAGTCAACCCAAGATAAGAGGAACATTCTTATTCTCATCCATGTCAAGGATCACAAAATCAAGGGGAAATACGAATTTGTCAATTCTAACTAAGAGATTTTCAATGATGCCCCTTGGATATTTAACATAACGTTCAGCTAACTGGATGCTCATACGAGTAGGTCTAGGTTTACCTAAGTTTAGCTTTTCAAAAACCGCATAAGGCATAAGGTTAATGCTAGCACCTAAATTAGCTAGCGTGTTGCTAACAGAAAGATGTCCTATTAGGAAAGGTATGGTGAAACTCCCTGGATCAGTCATCTTTTGAGGTAATTTGTTTTGAAGAACTGAAGAGCATTCCTCATTTAAAACTACATGTGATAACTCTTCTAGTTTCTTTTTGTTTGACAATACAACCTTTAAAAACTTAGCATAATTTGGCATTGGGCTGAGGCTTCCACCAAGGGCAGATTGATATGGAGTTTCTTGAACAACCCTAGGAATTTGTCATATCGTGCCTCCATTCGTTGTTGTCTCAAACGACCAGGATATGGAGGTGGTGGAACATAGGGTGGCGGTGGTACGTATTTCTTGGATGGTTCTTCAACAACAACAGGTTACTTTTGCTTGTCACTTGCATTACTAGGATTTTGATTTCCGTTTCTTCAAGGATGAGCTATAATGCATGTGCATCATCTTAGGTGGTTTTGCCACTCCTTGTGGTGATGGCTTTGACTTGAGTATTAGGGTTTGTCACAGTGTTGCTAGGCAAGACACCTTGGGGTCTTGCAAATAGTTGTTATGCTATCTGACCTCCTTGGTTTTTAATGGTTTGCAATGATGCTTTGTTGCTTCTAATGTCAGCCTCGTTTCTTTGGAATCTCTCCTCATTTCTTCGATCAGATTTCCGGATGTATTCATCTGTGGCTTGCATGGTTATCAACAATTGCTGCAATAAGACTTCCATTGATGATGCTCTACAGTCTTGGTTACTACTAAATGGACCTTGATATGGTGGTTTCTGTTATTGGTAAGGTGGCCTACGGTTGAAACCAGATAATGATTGGTTGTTACCATCTTCTCAAAAATTCGAGTTGCTCCTCCAGTTTAAGTTGTTATTATATGAGTTATTTAGGCCTCCTATGTAGTCAACATCTTCAACCATCATAATGCCTTGTGGGCATTCATTGGTCTTGTGTAAATTTCCGCATGTGTTGCATCGTGTTGGAGTTTCTTCAGTTCAGCTTGCACTTGTTCAAATCGTTTGGTCAATGCTTCTGGCTGAGCTACAATCAATGTCTTAGAGTCTACTTGATGAATGCCTTTAGAACTAGGTTTGTTTCTTAAGGTATTATAAGCAAAACTCTTCTTAGCTACTTTTTCTAGGGCTTGGTATGCCTCTTTTGGCGAGACACTTCCGAAATCTCCTCCCGCACTTTGGTCTACAACTTGTTTGTGTGCTCCACTGATTACATCGTAAAAAGTTTGACACCAGCCACAAATCAAGTCCGTGATGTGGGCATCTCCGAACGAGACCTTTGTATCTCTCCCATGCTACGTGTAATGATTAATCATCGTCTTGGCGAAAGCTCGTGATGCTGCTTCTTAGTTTGGTAGTGTGATCGGGCGGAAAATATTTCAAAAGGAATTGTTTAGCCATTTCCGCCCATGTGGTGATGGAACCAGGAGGAAGTGAATCAAGCCAGTCAATGGCTTGGCCGCAAAGTGAAAATGGAAAAGTCTTAGTCTAATAACATCGTCTGAACAGTTATTGATTTTAAAGGTCGCACAAATACGAAGGAATCATGAGATATGAGCGTAAAGGTCCTCATCTTGCAATCCGTGAAACTGAAGAGAGTTTTCTACGAGTTGGATAATACCAGACTTAATCTCAAAATTGTTGGCCGCTATTGCTGGTTTGACAATGCTAGACTCATGACCATCGATTGACGACGTGGCAAAGTGTGTCATCTTCATCTCCTCGTCTTGGTTATCCATGTCTTCTTCGAATGGTGTTCCTTCTAAAACGTATTCTTTGATGATTGCTGTTGTTTGTCGTGGTCTTTCACGTAACCTTTGACGGAAGAGTTATTCGGGTTCCGAAAAAGGCGAAACAAGTTCAGTACTAGACGAGTCGGACACACACTAACTTAAAGAATCCTAAACTAACTAAGGCTTAGAATGAACCAGACAAATGTGACTGACTAACTAAAGAAAACTATCTATAAAATTCCAAAATATATTAACAAGATATTCAAAAATTTAGATTGTTTTTCAAAACTGTCGTGTGTCCCCGGTAACAGCGCAAAAAACTTGATGTCTGTGAAAAGTATATATATTTTGATAAATGTTTTTCGCACAGATTCAGTTTTAATTGGTTATTACTAATACTAAACTACACACACTAAACGCAAGTGTACCTATCGTGAGGTAATATAGTGATGGTAAAAACCAAGTATCAATCCGTGGACACACCTAGCCTACTCAACAACCTTAATGATTAACTACCAGATTTGGTTTTTTGTTTGAGAAAATGATAAGTTGCTTTGATGTAATTAATATTTTTTTGGGTCCTATAAATAGTAATGAAAATAAAGTAAAACAAAGTTGAAACTTTTGGATTTAATACCAGGGAATAAAGGCTATCATCCTAATTAGATTACACTTATATAACTGTGGTGAATTGGTGGTATGATTAAAAATATTGATTAAAATAATTGTGTTAATGTTTATAAATGTGAGCTAGCGTGATTTCTCATCTCTGCTCCGTAGTGACTAGGACCACGTCAGGTTGAGATTTTCTGCTTAGATCAAAGGCCGATTAATGTAGGTAAATCTTTTGAGACCTTTTCGACATACGATTTCTGAAAACATAACTTAATGTAAGAAGAGAGTTCATCAAGTTCCTTTCTAACATACTATTAATTTTAGAAAACTATAACAATTACTGTAGATTTTTCAGACTAAGTTTATAACTTCCCATTCAAATGTAGGTGTTACCCATCGAAAGCTTTTCCAAAACTACCATAACATTAACATAATATAAATCACACCATTAGTTCATACAAATTACATAAGTTTCATCCAATTAGGATGGTAATGAGAGTTTAGCTCATAATGAGCTTGAACATAAAAACAAATAACATAGAAGATAGATATGAATTCATCGGTGAAATGGAACAATCAAAGCGATGATCCACAATGGATGATGTTTAGACAATCCTAAGCTTCTTCCAAGTGTTGTATGCACCTCCCAAGCCTCCAAATGACTTTCAGGTCTTTATTCCCGAGAGAATTCTGCAAACTAACTCTCCCACCAAAAGCTTGCCAAAATCGTGAACTTGGGCCTCTATTTATAGGCTTTCTGGAGTGCTTAAGCATGGCCCCGTGTCTAAAAGCCATGGCCATGTGTTAGTAAAATGCTTACGAAAGTTTGTCTAATCATACGTGCAGAGGACGTTGGGCACGACCCCGTGACAATTGGGGCATGACCCCGAGTTTGGGGTGGGGCATGACCTCGTGCTTCATGGGGCACGGTCCGATGCTTACTTTTACGGGATAGTACTTTTCCTGTTAGATGTACAAACACTGAGGTGTGTCAAATTTAGCACGGGTGTGTTTCAGGTAAGATATGGGGGCGTGCTTAATGAGGCACGACCCCATGCTTGGACTCGAAAGCTCAGATTTCTTAAATTTTTTGTTAAATATGTTTCCTTTGTCCATCTTGCCCTTTTTAACATCTGAAAACACAATTTAATGATTTTAAGTACATAATCATCATTTTAAGGAAGATATTAAAGAACAATTGAAGTGCTTTTGATAGGGTTTTTATGTATAATTTGAAGCACATCAACTACCACCAAAGACGTTGCCCCTTGGACTAGACCGCTAGGTACATTCATTGTAGAAATTAGAATATCTTTTAATAAGTATGCATTATATACCTTCTAAATCATATCAATATTTATTCTAATTTTTCAATTTAGTCTTAAACAAATCTAGCTACATAAAATGACATTGGTGACACTGAAATAACCTTAGCAATTATCTACCAGTTAATATGCATACAAAAGTCAATGTTGTTAAATAATTATAGTTTGGTATATATAAGAAAATAAGCTTTTACTTCTTTAATGAACACATGTAAATTGTATATACAAGTCCATTTGGATTACACATCTTTTATTATGGTGCTCGTCATCTTTCATCCATTCATTATCTTTCCACTTTACATAAAACTAGGCTTATACAAAGTCAAACCATGTCAGCAAACAGTCAAGGTTAGCTAAACTACTAACGGATAACCTACGATGCAAGGCTCACTTCAGATAGCCGACACGTATTAGGGATCTATTTGCCCCATAGTGCACATTGGCTAATTAGTTAGTACATAAGCCATGAACAGTCTATTTATTTCTTGCAAGACTTTCAATTCATAATTTTGGCCCATGTTCCTTTTCTTTAGGTTATATTATCATTCATTGTTCATTTGTCTTCCACTTTACTTTACCTAATATGTTTCAGCATTTTATCATGTACTACATATCGTATACTTACACATACATCATTTGCAAGGTCCATTTAGATAAAGCAAACAATATGTCACTTCTTAACAAGTCAGCCCTAGATCGAGGCCTGTTATAGGTCAATTATAGGTCAAGTTCCAAAGAAACCAAGAGCATATAAACAAGCCAAGTACAAACACTGACCGAATACTTTCCTTA
Source organism: Flaveria floridana (assembly GCA_018326465.1). Lineage (NCBI taxonomy): Eukaryota > Viridiplantae > Streptophyta > Magnoliopsida > Asterales > Asteraceae > Flaveria > Flaveria floridana. Next base: position 10,073 of record BJCO01002056.1, read on the forward strand.
TACCTAGTACTCCTATGGACCGAGTACAATGGTCAAACGAATACTCCCATGCACTGGTACTCTAAATCAGCCAAATACTACTATATGGTTGAGTACTTATATTTTTGATTACTAACGTCGAGAACTCATCTATCGATTACTAAGGCCTAAATACAAATCCCGGCTTTTAAGGCCAAGACTACATCTAGTTCATACCATGGGAAAAACCATACTATTCAATACATAATATAACATCAAAACTTCTTCATAACTTTATCACGAAGGCCACCTTTTGTAAATATAATCATACATCTAGGGAAATGATATGTGAATTAATATACATGTTAATAATGCATATCATTCCCTATTTTAAGCATTTTTGTTACAAATCCACCTATATTGTTACTTAATTGTGATTTATTTGGATTTTGTAGTTTTGAATGGTTACTTGGTGATCTCAAAAGAAAATTACAAGAAATAAATGATGTATACTCCCGGGTTCTTTTATCCCTCTTATCATAATAAAGCCTTTGCTTTCACTTTCTACTAATCCTAGTTTCCTTTGTTATTTCTTTTATATACCCCCGGGTTCTTTTGTCTCGGTGTCTCACCTCCTTTACTACCATTGCCCATTTACTCGTACTTGTAACATCACTGTCCATATACAGTCTTTGACCATGTGCCCAGACTTCCTATATTTAAATCATAAATTCATCTCCTGCCTACATTTTCCATTATGTTTCTTGTCATACTTTTTACATTCCCTTTGACTATTAGAATTTCTATAATTCCACTTTGTAAACCTCTACTCTTACCCTTATCTTTTGATCTTGATGTCCTTGTTTTTGAAATGCTTACCATTTTCATTTCAATTATCATTTCACATTTTCCTTAGCTCATTAATTGGAACCTCCTCTCATTGATCGACGATCGTATAACCTCTCTACTAACTCCACCATCAACCTAAACGTCCGTAATCGGGAAATGATCATGTCTCTATGAATGTCCATAGGCAGCCTTTGCATATATCTTTTAATTTTTTTAGATTCTATAGTCACTAGTTCTAGCACCAGTCTTGCCATTTCATTAAACATTGTTATATACTCTCATGAGTTATGTTTCATGTCTTCAGATGCAGAAACTACCTCTTAAATTTATCAAGTTCTAGAGGCATCCAATATTCTTCAACTACCATCTTCTTAAACTCAGACCACTTCTTTTTTACAATTATTCAATCGCTCTCTCGTTGGACAATAATATCCCACTAACACAACGCTAAATCCACAAAGTGGTAGCAAACTCACCTTCTGATCTTCTCGGTATACACTTATATTAAACCATTACGTCCACTAATGTATAAATCTACTATGCATGAAATTTCACATAGCACACACATTCATTTACTTGTTTACAATAAAAACCTTTACCTGCTGCTATGTTGCTACTTAGGTTGGCATCCTTTTCTTTGGTCTCATTTTTAGTTCAAATTTAGGTTTTGAAAACATTTTCCCTTAAATCTCTTAAACTTTAGCTCTAATACTAACTTGTAAGGCGTTGTTCTCAAGACTTCTTATAGCTGATCAATCATAGCATAAAATATAATACGTTTCATTTCTTCAAACCATTGCATTGGAAGAACTTAGATTTTTTACCGAATCACTTAAACTTTGATTGAGTGTAAGAAAGTTTTCTTAAAACAATTAAGAATCATATTTTCATTTTTAAAGTAAACTAGCAATCATTTATACAAGGATGCCGGTCTTCGAGTGCTAAGTAGCCGCAATCCATGCCATCCTTACAATCTCAATAATTACCTGTCGGCTAATATGCATACAAAATCAGTGTTGTTGTATGATAGTTTTGTATATATAAGAAAGTAAGATTTTACTTTCTTTAATAAACACGATGAATCATACATACAAGTCTATTTAGCTTTCATATCTTTTATTAAGATGTTCATTATCTTTTCATTTTCCATAAAACTAGGTTTGTATAAACCTAGAGCCAAAACATTTGACCAACAAATGATAATATTAGAACATGTCAACAAACAATCATGGTTATCTAAACCCCTTAATAGTTGGCCCACAATGCAAGGCTAATTTCAAAGAGTCGTCGTGCATTTAAGGGTTTATTTGCCCACAGTGAACAATGGATAGTTAGTCGTCGCATAAGTGAAGACAAGTCTATTTAGTGTTTGCAAGAATTTCCATCACAATTCGGGCACACAATCCTTTTTAATAGGTTCCAGTTTCATTTATTGTTCTTTTGCCTTTCACTTTGCTTTACCTAATAGTTTTCATCATTTCTTCATGTACATATCGTATACTTATACATATATCATTTATGAGGTCTATTTAGATAAAAATATACAAGAAGTCACTTCTTAACAAGTCAAACCTAGGTTAAAGCTTATTCTAGGTCAACTAAAGGTTAAAGTTAGGTCAAGTCCCATAAGAACTAAGAACATTTGAACAGGCCTAGTACTAACATAATACTTTCCTTCTATCAAGAACATATGAATTGGCCTTTACTTAAAACCATGTTCCCCTTTTTTATTTTCCATTAGCTTCTTAGACGAGTTTTCGAGGTGTTACAAATATTGCACAATTCAATAAATTAATAGCTTAGGGTTGACTTAGTGTTACATGGCTAGTGGATTCTGAATCAACCCACCACGTAAAATTGTCATGCTACATATGTAATACCTTAGAAATTAGTTATACGTAATCACTACAAGAAACGAGGTTAATACCGGCGACTCCTTTAGCAGCGACAAAGGACCTGTCGCTGCTAATGGTCCGCGATCCAATATTTTCCTATTCAGTTAAATTGTAGTCGTTGATTAAATAGAAATCTGACGTCTAGGATTTTTCCGTACTTTTTAGCAATAGCGGCGACACCGCTAATGGTCTTTTCCCCCAATATCTTCCTGGTGCGCGCGACATTCAGTCGTTTCCCTCCACCAAATTCCACCTACGCGCGCGATTAGCTGCTCCTGATCGATCGATCGCCGGCTGTACTCCCCTCGCCGCCGGCCTCTCCCCCTCGCCGGCCTCTCCCCCTCGCCGCCTCTCCCCTTAGCCTCGCGCGATCGATCTCCGGCCTCTCCCCCTCGCCGGCGACTTCCCCTCTACGTACGACTGCTTCTTGTCGCCGGCTTCTCCCCGCCAGCTTCTCCCCTCGATCGTGGGCGTCTCCCCTAGCCGGCCTCTCCCCTCGCCGGCTTCTCCCCTCGCCGGCTTCTCGATCCCTGCCTGCTGCTTCCTAGCTACCTCTAGTCGCTGCTACTACTTCACCGTAGCCGCTAAATCCGTCTTTGAAAGTAAATATTTTAGTTTTCTTATCAAAGATTTTGATGAAATTAAGTGTTATTGTCACAATTTGCTTGATTTTACGTGTATTTGTGTATATGTCTTTGAAGGTACTAATTTGTGTATTTTGTAGGTTTGAATGAAATAAGTTTGGGTATTTTGCAATGTAGTTGGTTAAAAATTAGTTTAAATGGTGACAATAACACTAATTTGTACTTGCTAACAAATATATATTGTTGGTCAATAATTTTACGGTTTAATTAGGTGCTTACCTTATTTTATAGACAACATGAAAGAAAAGAAAAATCGTTAAATATTCTATCAAGTCAGAGTACAACGCTCCTGTTAGTATACTTAGTTGAACTT
>BJCO01002057.1:0-14269 GCA_018326465.1 Flaveria floridana
ACTTTCTCTCTCTACTTTCTCTCTCTACGGATTTGGTGGCTAGGGTTGATAATGTTGAAAAGAATCTGATTATGCATTGTTTAAGGGCTGGTTTAGGCCCTTAAACCCACCAACACATAGCCCATTAAGGCTAATTTGGTCCATAGCCCACCAATTTATCCTTATTTCTTAAATTAACCCTTAAAAGCCCATTACTATTAAATGGTTTGTCTTCAAGAAATTTCGGGGCGTTACAGAAAGGAAAGCTTGTAACTAAAGCCAAGTTGCTTTCGGAAGAAACTCATTCTTCCAAAAGGATAATTGCTTCATAAAACAAGCCAAAGAACAAACGAAGGAACAAAAAGAATCCTTTGAAACCTTCCTAGAAGAAGACTTCTTTAAAAGAAAAAGTGGTGACAACTTCTTTCGAGAAGAAAGAAGCCTTGGAAGTAAGTCATGCTGCAATGCCTGCCTCATCAACACTGATCAACTATAGGATGTAAGGAAAGAACAAAAAAGATGCTGCAGCCTAAACCTCTTATTCACAAACTAACATGGCTTGGGTTTCTAATAGTAACAAATCATGTCGCCTTATGTGCAAGGACATTCACATGACAAAAATAGAAATATATGGATTGTGGATAGTGGATAATCTAGGCACATGACAGTGAACAAATCTCTTCTACAATAATTTGAACATTTTGATGGAGGTCCTACTCAGTTTGGAGGTGAAGTCAGCGTATACATTTCTGGTAAAGGTAGTGTATCCAATGGTAAGTTAAAAGTTGACAAAGTAAACTTTGTCAAACAGCTTGAACACAACCTCTTTAGTGTTTCCAATTCTGTGATAAAAAGCAACAAATGCTTTTCATAGAACATGATGCATTATCCTTAAACGCGGGATGACAATTCCTCAAGAATTGGTGCTTCTTAGATTTCCCAGGAGAAGGGATATGTACAAGCTGGATATGAACAATGCTTCCCTACTGGGTGAAGTATCATGCTTTCTTTCAAAAGCTAATGGCGATGAGTCAACTCTTTAACCTACAAGAATGTGCCGTGTTAATTTTAAAATCATGAACAAATTGGTTAAAAATAACTTGGTATATGGTGTGCCTAAAAAGAATTTTTCTGTAAAGATAACTATGTTGCCTGTCAGAAAGGGAAGTAACACAAGGAATCACACAAATCCAAAGAGGTTAACTCCATCACCACCCCATTACACTTATTGCACATGGATCTATTAGGTCCCATAAGTATAATGAGCATTGGAAGGAAATCATATTGCCGTGTGATTGTGGATGATTTTATAAGATTTTCATGGGTATTCTTTTTAAGAACTAAAGATGAAAATGCTAAAACTTTAAAATATTTTATTCTTAAAATTGAAAATTAAATTGATCACAAGGTAAAAATCATTAGAAGTGATCAAGGGACTGAGTTGAATAATCAAGTTATTGACTTATTCTATAACTCAAAAGGGATTGCCAGATAATATAGTGCTCCTATAATTCCTTAACAAAATGGTGTTGCAGAGAGGAGGAACACGACACTTATTGAGGCTGCAAGAACTATGTTAGCAGATACAAAGCTGCCTCTAACTCTTTGGGCAGAGGCACCTAGCACTGCATGTTATATGCAGAACAAGGTTCTCATTGTTAAGCCCCATGGAAAGACCCCTTATGAGCTATGGAACAAGAGGCCACAGTTCATTGGCTTTTTGGCAGCAGGTGCACCATACTTAACACAAAAGACAATTTAGCAAAATTTTATGAAAAGTCGGATGATGATATCTTTGTTGGATATTCCTCCAACTCTATTGCTCATAGAGTATATAACATTAAAAATCAACAATTTAAGGAATCATCCAACATTGTTGTCAATGAACACATTCCTTGTGTTAAGGAAAATGGTCCTGATCATATTTTTGAATAGGAATTGTTCCAAACTATTCTAAACCATCTTGTAAGAATGTTACAGCTAGAATAGGAAGTCAAAGTGACTCCTATGACGATCAAAAATTTGAGTTACCCAGACCTATTACAATTTCTCCAAGAAGTCATGAAGATCAAGCTCCCACTACTAGAAGTCCTAAAAGTTTGAACATCTCAGGAACCAATGGAGCTTGAACAAGTTATCAGCCAACTGAGCCTCAAAACTCATCAGCTGATAACTCTAGCATTCAACACTAAGCTGACGAAGACAATGATCTGGAGGAACATGCAACTGTTGATGCTACTTCGCAGCTAAACAATATTGATGTTGTCACATATTCATTCAATTAGTCCTTATTGAATGAGTGTGAGACATCAGCTGAAAATGGTGTTCAAAATCTTGAGCAAACCTTCTCCAACTTGGATCTATCTATACAACTAGATGTAATTCTTAGGGTCAGGATACACAACACTCATCCAGTTAAGAACATCATTGGGGATGTCTGAGAAGGTGTGAAAACAAGCAGTCGGACCCACAATAGGAATGTCTGCTTGTACTCATGCTTTCTCTCTCAAATGGAACCCAAGATGGTGGAAGAAGCCCTCAAGGACAACAATTGGGTTGATGCAATGCAAGAGGAGTTGCTTCAGTTCTAGAATCAAAGGTGTGGAACCTGTGTGCATTACCACCTTGCCAAGTCCTTATTGGCACTAAGTGGGTGTTCAGAAATAAAAGAGACGATATAGGTTTGATCATTAAGAACAAAGAAAGGCTTGTGGTTCAAGGATGCACACAGGAGGAAGGCATAGATTACATTGATGTCATTGCACCTGTTGTAAGACTTGAGGCTGTGCGATTCTTTATTGCTTTTATAGCATCCAAGAACTTTACAGTCTATCAACTTGATGTCAAATGTGCATTTTTGTATAAGGATATTGATAGAGAAGTCTATGTGTGTCAACCACCTAGATTTGAAGTCCCATAACATCTAATTATGTGTGCAAACTGATAAAGCTCAATATGGGTTACACCAGGCACCTAAACTGTGCTATGAGACACTGTCTTAGTTACTTTTGAAGAATGGCTATACCAGAGGCACCATAGACAATACATTGTTCATAAAAAAGTCTGGGAACGAAATGTTGCTTCTACAAGTCCATGTCAGTGACATCATATTTGTTTCCTCAAATGACCAAATGTGCAAAGATTTTGAAAGCATCATGAGAGAAAGACGGATTTCTTCCTTCGGATTCAAGTGAAGTAGATGGAAGAATGGTTCTTCATAAATCAATCTAAGTATGTCAAGGATATCTTTGAAAGATTTGAGATGAAAGATTGTAAACCAGCCAAGACACCTATACCCAGAACCACAATCTTTTCCCTGCATCCGAGGGGGAGGATACTGATCAGCATCAGTGTAGGGCAATTATTGGATCTCTAATGTATCCCACTGCAAGCAGACCTGATATCATGTTTGCAACTTGCATCTGTGCAAGATATCATCCTTCTCCTAAGGTGTCTCACCTAATTAATATCAAGAGAATTCTTATATACCTCAAAGGAGCTCCCTAACAAGGTCTTTGGTATCCTAGGAATAAGGATTTGAATCTCTATGGTTATACTGACAGTGATTATGGTCGCTAGAACATTAACAAGAAATCCACATCAAAAGGATGTCAATTTCTTGGTGGAAGGATCATCTCTTGGCAATGCAAGAAGCAATCATGTGTCTCTACATCAACTACTGAAGCTGAATACATTACTGCTACATGCTGCGACAGATTCAAAATCAAATGTTAGACTATGGTTTCAACTTCATGGAAACTCCTATCCACATATACAACAAGAGTGCCATTTCTATCATAGAAAATCCAGTCAAGCACTCCAAGACAAAGCGTATTGATATCAGGTACCATTTCATTCGAGATATTCATGAGAAAAACTTAATAAAACTAGCAAAAGTCAATTCAAATGAACAATATGCTGACTTGTTCACCAAACCTTTTGATGAACAAAGATTTACGTACTTAATCACAGCTATTAGGATGATTAACATTGATTAGTTGATCTCTTTTGAAAACCTTTTAAAAATGCGTCTTGTCTATGTTGTCTTCATACAATCTAGGCCTTGTTATAAAAGTTTTTCCTCAAAATTTTTAAGTATGGATTCTTCCGAAGAGAAATTTACCCTCAGAAGAGATCTTTATCTATCTTCTGTTAGGACCGTGTACGTACGGATTAGTAACTGATTCAATATGAAACCTAATCAAATAGTATGGAATCCCATTTGATTGGTGATCCAATTAGTGAGAATGAATACCCGGATCAATCTAACGATAGAACAACGTTAAGAATGATTAGAAAATGATCCGGGACGAACTGTGAACTTGGATGGACGAGATAGAACTCTCTGGACGGCTAGGGTACGACAGTATTCGAAGTGTTATGTTTTTCCACAAATCACGTGGTATTTATAGGTTTCAGTGTACAGTCGTACGACTGAGCTATTAGCAAGGTTCAGTCATGCGACTGAGCCATACGATTTGTTCATACACAAGATTGAACTATACAATTGGTTCAATCGTGCGACTGAGCCAGTCTCATGACTCAGTCATGCGACTGACCCAATCACCTGGTTCAGTCGTGCGACTGGTCCATAAGCATGGTCCATTAGCATGAATAACCATAAGGCTAAGTTCAATACATTCCTGAATCATTGTTAACTCAGAAATGTGAATAACTACTACACACCCATATATAATATTCATTCAATCGTGTAATTATAAATGATATAAGAATAAGACACATTCAATAGTAAATATACATTCAAACACATATAATATTACCAAAATATCCTTGTATTACACATATGTAAGATTGAAAGACATAAGCATTTAAGTACAATGAAATAGGGACATCGTGTATCAACATCTTCCGAAGGCAAATTCCCCTGCATAAGTATGCTCTTTCGAAGAGTTTTTCGCCTTGGAAAAAAAATTTGATCATAGATCAAATCCACTTTTAATGCTTACCAACTTCATTTCTCTAAAGAAGACTTTACTCTCGGAAGCAAACTTATCTTTGAGACATGGTTTGCCTTCGGAAGTAAAAATAAGTGGCATCGGATGATACTACTGAGAAACACAAATGTTTTCTCTTGGACGTAACTTTTCTCTCGGAAGAAAACTTTAACTGTGTAACGGAAATCTTTTGGCCCCACTCTGTAAAAAATAAGATTTTATTGATGATTGTCGGAATATTTTAAATGGTCTATCTTACCGCCCTTGTCAAATCAAAACCTAAACTGTCCTTTCATCTTATCGATTTAACCTTTTACACCCATTTAAAATACTTCCGACTCTCTTTCTTTACTTATTTTACCTCTGCAATAGCCCAAAATTTCCATTATCTTCTTCTACATTCACTCTCAAATTCCTTCAATCAAACAGTTATTTTAGAACAATAGCCTTGAATCCCCAACACAACCAAGTCGCCATCCTTGATTCTTCAATGAATGCCGATTTTGCACCCATCGTCCAATTTCTTTCACAATCCGCATACTTTACTACCCTTAGTGTTAACCCTATCATCTACTCAAACCATATGGATGAATTTTGGGTCAATGATTAAAGCGAAACGCTCAATGATAAAAGGGTCATCAGATCAAGCATCTGCGGAGAGGAAATGATCATCAGTGAAACCACCATCAGGGAGCATCTAGAACTACATGATGAAGGAGCCCCTATTTGAATCCCCCAAGTCTGATTTGGAGGAAACCTACATCCAAATAGGATATGGTGGATATGTGAGCAAGTCTACACTCTACAAGTTTTATTTTTCCAACAATTGGAAGTTCTTGCTACACACTATCATGCACAGCCTATCCAACAAGTCAGGGGGATGGGATCAAATCTCGTATGATCTGGGCTGCCTAGTCCATGGGTTGGTAAAAGGCCTCCGCTTTAACTACTCAAGATTTATGCTGAATAATCTAAGAGGTATTCTCACCAAGGATCCAGTCTATATGTATCCTCAGTTCATTCAGCACATAATCAATTGTGAGCTTGAACAGGAAAAACTAAAATATGTAAATATTCTACTTGTCCCTCATATAAGGCCTTGCATCTTCAAAACACTAAAGAAGGTGTCCACTAATTTCACTAGAAGGTTCACCAATCTTCTTCCGGGTATGCTTAAGCCCACGACTCCTGGTGACATCCATGCAGACCTAGCAGGTAATGAACCCGCACCAGACACCACAACTATAATGCCAATCACTTCTTCCTACCCAATCAATGTCACATACAAAAGATGCCCCCAACAAACTCTTGATCAATCTACTCTAATTGAACAAGTCTCCACTGTTTAAAGCAAAAAGGCTAGAGTGAAGTCAGGGCTCCCACTCAGCCAGAGGTACAACCATTCTCCTCAATTGACCTTAATATCAATGCTAAGTCTCCTCAGTCTCAACCCGATGAGACCAGAACCCAAGCCATAAGCCCTCAGGGTGAGTCTCAACACTCCCTTGAGCAACCATAAAGGGATAGCAATATCATTGGCTCAACAGCTATTGTGGAGGAGTCATTAGGTACTGACTAAGGTCCCGGGTCATTGAACATAACCTTTGTATCCTTTCTTGACCATTTAACCCGGTCTACTGAGGATATCATGTTTCATCAGGGCCATGATGTTAATCTATCTCACCACTCTCAAGATTAACTGAGCCCCAAGGAATCAATGATATCTAGTCCGCATCAGCTATACCAAACTGAGGTAAGTCCAACCAACATGGTGGTGACTCATATAGACTCATCTGCCACTACCGAGAGTGTTTCACTAGCCTCTTAGGATAGTGGCAACATCAATGAGACTGAGTCTACAACAACCTTGCCAATTGATGCCTCTAAAAGAGACATCAGTACGCAAGGGCATCCAGGGCGCTAAACTGGTGGTGATGATAAACATACTATGTATGTTTTCTCATCTTCCAATATCAAAGACCTACTTTCAAAAGTCTTAAACCTTGACTCAAAGGTTAAGACTTTAAAGGATAGGTCTGCCACTCAATAACTTGAGATTGAAAATCTGAAGGCTTGACTATCTGAGAAACAGATTGAGAAGTCTATTAGGTATGTACCAACTTAGTTTTCTTTAAGTTTTTATTTTGGCTCATCTACTTCTCAAGATAATGCTATCAAAAAGGGGAAGAATGTACAGGAACAAAGATACGTGGAACCCAGCCTTGCCATCACAACTTCCTTTGATGCCATCTCTTCATTCCATCCCACACAGCAACATCCTGCAACCATCTTCCCTCAACCACCTCCTATTACCATTCAAATTGATCCAAGGATGCTTATCGACCCACCCCTAATGTAGTCGTTGCCTACTTTGGAGCTGAAGAGTTTCAAAGGCTTAGTGCACCACCTACCTCTGAGGAGGAAGTTGGTCAACCTAAGGTCCCAATTGAACTTGAGATTAACTTCGAACGGGAAATACGGACTGATGGCCCAGCCACCAACTTAGAAGGGACATGTAATATTGTTCTAGTTACTTCCAAAGCAGAAATCCAAGCTACAAAAGGAATAATTGAACTATCTTCCTTGTCCAATGACCTGTTCATCATAGAGGCCATTCTTGATCTAGCCTCTGAGGTAAACGGTGAGGGCTTCCTTAAAATTCTCTATCTCAAACACCACAAGTTCAATCCCACTCTCCCCAACCTGAGTCCTCTAAACCTGAGTCTCCAAAGGCTGAATCTTCCTCTGATCCTAAAGGAAAAAGAAAGCTCACTACTGAGGATCTTCTAGAGGAGGAAAGGTTGGAAAAGCTTAAGAAGAAAGGAAGAGTTAATACTGTGAAGCTGCTGGTTGCAAGCAGCAAAGCGGAAGCAGCTGCTCAAGAAAATATCAATAATCAAAAGAGAGGGGAGGTAATAGACAAGCTCATCAGCTTGGGAATAAACAATGAATAAAAGTTCTACTCCCACTTGATGAACTTGTGAAGTTAGAGAAGGCAACCTCGTTGTAGAAAGAAAAGGATGAGGTAGCAAAGTTGGCCATATAGGAGGATAAGAGGAAAAGGAAGGATGAGGCAATAGAGAGGAAGATGATGGAGAGAATAGCCTTTCTCTGTATAAGAGGCTTTTCTCTGAAGGAGCTAACCCCTCATGATCATGAGAAGATCTTGTTTCTATTTCATAAAGAGCAAGATCAAATCAATAAGGAAAGGAAGAGGGCTGCTAGGTAGAAGCTGAGGGAGAAGAAGAAGAAGGAGGAAGAGGCACAACCTACAGTTACAAAGAAAGTGAGAAATAGGGATTGGATGAAAGATTATCTTAAAGCCTATGGATCCACTGACTGTGTTAGATCATATGAGGCAGGTGCAATAAAAACTACACTTAGAAAATTTTAAGTGCAACTGAGCAAAGGCTTTCGAAGACAAAGATTAGAGACCTTCTGAAGCTTAAGGATGAAGAACTTCCAAAGGAAGAACTAAGTCTTTTGAGACTAAGTAGTTCTCCTTCCAAAGTTTAACACTTAGAAGATTCAAGACAAAAGCCTACCGAAGGAAAAGGTCATGAAGACTTGCTGAAGTCTCAGAAGAAGTTAACTCTTCTGAAGTATAAATGGTTTCGGAAGATTTTATTCTTCCGAAGCCATTTTCCTTCAGAAGAACTAACTATGGACCAGTGGACATAAGAATGGTCTGACTGACAAGTCTGATATACCACATGGCATTTTCCCACGCCCATGTAGTTAACCATACTTTATTCCACTATCCACCTTTATCAGATAGTATAGTTACAACTTTAGTAGGTAATAAAAGGTAAGTCATGGACCTGCCATGACTACCTAATCTAGGATAGTATTTTATCTAAGATACCTTATGTCTAGCAATGTAGTATTTGTTTAGATGTAAGTTCCAACTGCTTTTCAAAGTATAACCGGCTGTAGATAGTAGTATATATAGTTTCTCATTGTAACTCATTGTGTATGCTTTGTAAGAGTCGTGTAAACACTGAGTTGAGAAGTAATATATACAAGTATCTTCAAAAACCATTTCTTGTGTTCATTAACTTAGTATATTATCATCAACTTAGTTTGAGATGCTTCATCATCAAGAGTGAAACTTAGTGAGTTTGATAGAAAATATTGTGTTGAGAGACCAACACCAATCCTGCAATTGGTATCAGAGTATCCAGGCTCTTGATTGTGAGAGCTAACCATCCTAAATACCCCTTATTTCTTCATACTCACTCACTCTAGTCAAATAGCTCTTAACCAAAATTACTCTGAGACTGAGATAGAAACCATGACTAAGGCTCTTATCTGATAATTTCAGATGCTGGTGTCAATGTATTGAAGGATTCATCAAGTATCATGACAGTTGGATGTGGAGATCTGCCACTCATGGACCTTACAAGCCAAAAGTGGCATCACCAACTGGTGATGGTACTATGATTGAAAAGGATATTGAAGACTACTCAGATGAAGACTTCAAGAAAGATGGACATCAATAGCAAAGCAATGACTATACTGTTCACTGCCATACCAAACTCCATAATGGTAGGCTTTAAGCGTTGCACTACAGCCAAAGAACTCTTTGATGCTTTGACAATAATGTCCTCAGGTTCCTCAGAATCCAAAGTGTCCAAGAAAGATTTACTGAAGCAGAAGTTTGAAAACTTCACTTGCATAGTTGGTGAGACCTTAAGCTAACAACACTTCAGATCATTGACTTAATTGCATCTCTTTAGTCTATAGGTGTGACTCTTGAGAAAAGAGACAAAGTTAGAAAATTCATGAGTGCACTTCTTCATGAGTGGACATTCTATTGTTATCTATCAAGAGAATTGAAAACTTGAACACACTAACCATGACTGAACCGTATGGGATCCTTGATGGATATTGTATAGAGATGAAGACTCAGAAGGGCCATCAGATGAATAGAAGCTCAAACCCTCATATCGGCATTGCCCTACATGTTGCTGAATGGTCAAGAACTCCCCAGCCCTAGATGTACCTGAACAACAACCAACATCCTTCTCACTCCTCTAGGCATTACATTATATTTCATGAGACACCCAGGTCTCAACAAGTTCAACAAAGTCTTTTTCAGGATAGTTGTGCTTTTCTTTCAGGAAACGAACACTAGTGATTTTTAATTTTGCTTTGATAATCTAGAGTGTTTCAGTCCAGACGAGGTTGAATACATGGACATTGTCCAACAGATGGCTTTTTTAACCTACAGAGCAAAGAAATTCTTTAAAAGAACTAGAAGGAAGTTCCCCCAGAACCCAACTAACCGCAAGTTTGGGTTTAATATATCAAAAGCCAAATGTTACAACTGTAGCCAACTTGGCCATTTTGCAAGGGAATGCAAAGCTCTAAGATCTAATCCTAGAGCTGCTGAAGCCTCTTAACATCATGCTACCCTAATGGCTGCAACCAAGCAAACTGAGCAGCAAACTGCAGCTGCTGCTTAAGAAGTTGACTGGAGCTTCATGATGCAAGATATAACCGTAGGTCAAGTTCTCATGGACGGAAGCGATGATGTTAAGGTATATGAACATCTCTATACTCCTGCTTGTATAGCTAAGGTTAAAATGTATCAGGACGATACATGGAAGGCAAATCTGATATTGAGTCGTTAAACATACTAAAATCTGATTTTAAGAGGGTAGAACCAATGAAACTGCTCCACCACACTCTTATATGTCTATAAGACAACCAAGGTATGGAACTGATGAGCAAGAGGTTCTAACTGCTGATCCATTCTCCTTTGAGATGTAGAATGATGTAATAATGGTTACCACCACAGTGAAGGATAAGGTAGAGAACCTAATCCACACAACTGAGAATGAACCTCCGACCACCAAAGACAGAAAGAACAAGATCAAAGCAGCTAAGAAAACTGTTAAGAAGGTTTTTGAGTCCAAGATGAAGATAGGACCTACACAAAAGGGTGTGTTCATTTTAGCTGGATTCCAAGTGGCTGATAACTCTGATTCAGGAAATGAGTGTAGTACCAGTACTCCTATCTAGTTGAAGAATCAGAAGTTAAAGGATAAGGTTATTGAAGAAGACAGGAAGTGCAAGAAATAACAGCCTTCATGCGCCACCAAAGTTAACATTGAATGCATAATATGTGGCTTGCACATTCACATGGCCAAAGATTCTTACTACAATCCTGCAAGCACACATTATGCAAATAATGTTAAGAAAGAAGGAGTCAAGGAAGGTTTCATATTTGGACCTTATCACATGGTTAAAATGTTAAAGAAAGGAAAGCTTGTTTCCAAAGCCAAGTTGCTTTCGGAAGAAACTCATTCTTTCGAATGGAAAATGTTGATACACGATGGTCCTAGTTTATTGTGCTTTAATGTTTATGTCTTTCACTTCTTATACATATGTAATTCAAGAACAATATTGTAATATGATGTATGTTTGGATGAAATGATATCTGTTTGGATGTTTATTTAACCTTGATTATGTCATATTCTTATAACATTCATTATTACATGCTAATAGACCATGCTTATGGACCAGACGGACGAATGGACCATGCTTATGGACTAGTCGCATGACAGAACCAGGTGACTGGATCAGTCGTACGACTAAGACATAAGATTGGCTCAGTCGCATGACTGAACCATTAGTGGAGTTCAGTCGTGCGTATGAATCAATCGCATGACTCAGTCGCATGACTGAAGCATCCAAATGGCTCAGTCGTATGACTGAACACTGAAACCTATAAATACTACATAATTCGTGGAAAAACAAAACACTTCGAATATTATTATACCCTAGCCGTCCAGAGCGTTGTATTTTGTCCATCCAACTTCAAAGTTCGTTCCTGATCGATCTCTACTCATTCTTAACGTATGCTTAATCATTAGATTGATCAGGTTGTCATTCTCACTGATTGGATTGCCAATCAAATAAGATTCTGCACTATTTGATCTGGCTTCATGTTGAATTAGTTAGTACTCCGTACGCACACGGTCCTAACAAGTGGTATCAGAGCTTTGGCTCGTGATTCTTCGTGGATTCGATTGGTGCTCTTGTTAAAATCAACATTTTAATTCAAAAGATTCTTGTTTTGACTCAAAAAGTATTTTGAAGTGTGTTTGATTCAAAAGTTTCAACCTTTTCGACTTACGGCAGATTAGGGTTTGTGAACTATCGTTTTTTTGGTGTCAAAGTATTCAAAGTTTCGAATTTTTCATTCACAGCAGTTTCAGTCGCACGATTAACTCAATCGCACGACTGAATTCCAATCGCACGTTTCAACCATATGACTGGACTTAGTCGTAATGGTCATTTGCACGATTAAGCTGATCTACACGCTTGAACTCATTCGCACCCATCAATCGTACGATTGAACTCAATCGCACCATTGAACTCAGTCGCACTCTCCAATCGCACGATTGAACTCAGTCGTACTCTTCAACAGCACGATGTACTTTGTCATATACAAAATTGTTGAAGTTTGAAACCATGGACGATCAAAACTCTACATTTACTACTGGTAAGGACTCACAGATTCAGAATCTATTGCTTCTGGAAAATGAGATTGTGAATCATAACAAGCCACCGAAGCTGTTAACTTTGGATGAATACCCGTAATAGAAACAACGTTTTGAAATTTATCTAAACAGTGTTGACCCCAACTTGTGGACAACTATTGAGACTGGATATAATATACCAGTTGGTGCTAATGGGTTAAAGCTGACTTTGGGTGGTATGAATGAGGGACAAAAGGTTACACATGATGCTGAGAAGAAATCTTATGCGTTATTGACACATTCAATTCCTAAGGATATCTTCCATTAGTTTTCAGAACATAAGCAATCGAAGAAGTTATGGGAGGCACTAGAAAAGAGATACGATGGTAATGCAACCTTGAGGGCACTGAAGGCTAAAGCTCTCAAAAAGAAATTTGATAAATTTTCACTCATAGGAAATGAGAGCTTGGATGATATTATAGATAGGTTTTATCATCTGATGAGTGAGCTTCATACACATGGGGCTACTACATCAATGGAGGATAAAGTAGCAAGCTTTGCTGATGGTCTTCAAGATAAATAGGAATCGTTTGTGTCTAACCTGAGACAGAATGATACCTTTGCCACTTTAGACATAAATGATTTCATCTTGAAGTTAAGGGAGGAGGAACTATGGTTGAAATACAAGTCTAAGAAAGGATCTTACACCCAAAATCCTTCACTCTATAACGTTACTCCTACCCCAGTTTCATCTGGAGCACCTCTTTAAAAAGCGTTTGTTTCCAATACGTCTGGAGCTTCTCAAAGTGTGTCTTCGGGAAGTGAATCATCAGGTTCATCTGGAACCTAATATAGTATCCCTGACTAAAATCCTGCTAAGCTGAAAACCGAGAATTTGGGAAATGTTGTTGTTGAAGTAGCAAAAGATCATATGGATCTTCTCACTGTGGTTGTACACTGTTAGAAGGTCTAAAGAGTTTGTGAAAAAGATGGGTCAGAATCTAGTTGCCACCAAAGACACAACATTTGGTTTTCATAAAGCCAAAGTTACATGCTTTAACTGTGGTGAAAAGGGTCACTTCAAAAGAGAGTGCGCAAAACCTAAGAAGTCAGGAAATGGTAACCCTTTTTCATCGATCAACCGACAGGACAAAGAGAAGAAAGTGGCAACAACAAGTTAGGATTCGAAGGCATTGGTTGCTCAACGAGATGAAGGAAGGGAGTGGTCCTTCAGATTTATGTCTGATGGAGACGCAAATGTTGTACTGGTAGAAGATCTGGATGATGGGTCAGCTAGCAAAGGAGATAACATAGCTGATGATACTCATTCAGATGTTGAAGAAGCTACGGATGTCGTGGATCATTTGGTTGAAGATGAATTGACTGCTGCTAGCACGGAACCTCCAGTCATCAAGGAATCTAAGTTTGCATTTATGGCTGACACCTCCAGCTCTTCACAGGTAGATTCTAAAGACGAACTGTTTGATAAACATGCTTGTGCAGAATGTAATAAATTTCATGAATGCGTAGACTTAAAATTTGCTAGCTTGTTAGATCACAATGACAGTCTGGTAAATGATTTGAAATTATGCACTGAAGCTAATCGAGTGTTAAAACAAGATGAAATCAGCTTTAAAGAAAAACATGATTTATTAGGAAAGCAACTTTGGGAAACCAAGGTTGTTGCCTTAAATCATGCAAAAGACATTAAGTTCTATTTATCAACAATAGAGGAAACTAAGAAAGAAAAAGCTATTTTGCAAGTTGAAATTGAATCGTTAAATCAAAAACTTCACAGTCTAGCTAGTTCCTCTCACATTGTTCAGAACTTAGTCAAAGAAAGAA
>BJCO01002058.1:0-12759 GCA_018326465.1 Flaveria floridana
CTTTAGTACTCTTGAGAGTGATTAGGAGGCTTTAGGCGTCCCAAAAGGTGAAAACTTTAAGATCCCGGTTCCCCAAAGTTTATAATTTCCCAAACCAATCATCTCTAAACAAAATCAGGATTCCAATCTAGGTAGTGCCTTTCTATCATCCAAGTTAAGTTGTTCTAAATTCGTGCCTTTAGTTATTTCTAGTTTTCAATTACTTGTCTTTTGTAGGAATTGTTAGACAACCCCCCTTTTTCAAGAACAAAACAAACAGTCCGTGTCTTTTTAGACTAGATCGAGTTAATTATTGCAATACATTAGAGTCTTGTGGATTCGATATCCGGACTTACTTTAACTATACTAGAGTCGACCGGTACACTTGCCGGTTAGTAGTTTAGTGTCATTTAGTAAGTCTAGAGTATTACTTAGTGTCTAGAATAGGGTTAATTTAAGTCGTTTTTACTAAATTACTTTCTGCACATCACAGAAGAGTGTGAGTACTCTTCTAATTTATTTTTGATGCAAATACACAACAAAGTTTATCAGCATTGATTTCAACCATATTTAAGAAATGCGGCTGAGTAAACAAATGTGGATGAAAAAATGTGTCCACATAAGTTTTCAATACTTTAAAAATTCTTGTAAGCATTTTTTGTGAGAGAGTTAACTTATCCGCATTAATTTCACGTGTTTTTTCATAAATCAAAACTATTACCCGCATTGGTTATATGCTTGGGTTACCTTCACCCACATTAACCAATGCTCTTACCTGCATTAAATTTTGAGCTTGTCCAAAATTAATGTTTTTTTCATGGATAGTTTTACCTGTTCTTGAGTTGATACTTTGACTATTATGAATATGTGTCTTTTGTTTTTGACTGTTATGAAGTTTTGATAGTTGCTTGGTTTGTCAATTCTTGCTTGGATTGAATTGTTCACCAAATGTGATACAAGTTTCCCAGTGTTAACTGATCTTGGACTTTTGTGCTTGAAGACATCTGCATATACTGAGATACTATGGTATAATTTTTGCACCAACGCAATCGCTTTTCTGGTTTTTATATATTTAAGAAAAGAAACAACTAAACATAATGGTCAAAATTTTTATTACTCCCCCTAAAGTTTATATCCATAAGGGATAAAAACTTTAAAGATTTAAAATTTTGAAGAGAATTTTTTTTTGTCATTTTTGTTTTCTTATCTATACATTAAGAGGAACTATACCTTATTTGAGAACATATCAATCTTACCTTTCACAAGTGCAAGCAAATGTTAGTAAAACAGATATAATAATGAACATATTGATTGAAGGTATGATTGTCCTCTTAAACTCATGCTTGGTTAATATTTTGATGGTAGTGATCTTTATCATGTTTTTGAGTTGATTGAGCATTCAACATGTACCTTACACTCAAAAGCATTGTAAGATCAACCACCCGTATTGAATGCATGGTAGAACTTTTTCACAACTTACATGACCAGGTCATTTAAATTATGAAGTCTCATTTTGATTGATCCTTATCAAGATTATTTTACTTTGACCCTTTTGTTTATTTGATTCACATTTAGATTCTTTTTCACTTCACTTTGGAAGGTGATCCTCTTTGGGATTCTTTTTGGTCATTCAACTGGAATATTTCTTTTATCGATTCATCCATATTGGATGTGTTCTACATTAGGAATCTTGTTGGATCATGACATCAGCCCTATGTGCTTGTTTCTCCAGATCTTTGCTCAGTAAAACAGAGGAGAAACTAATGTAAGTAAATGAGATTCATAAGGCATCATTACCTGGTGTGTTTAGGTTGCTACACACATATTTGGATAAGTTAATACTTACAGATACTTTGAGATGAATGCTTCACAGTTGAATATGAGTTGTATTTCATCATATCATGTGTCTTCTTTTCCAAGCTGAGTCTACCTGCATATCTAATAAGACATGTTAGTCATTTAAGTTTTAGAAATAAGCACAGTGAATGATATAACGATTATAATTATATCATTTCCTAATTGAAGTATAAAACATATTCTTCAACAAGATAAATTATTTTTGTATTTTTTTAATATTTGAATATATTTGTTAATTTTTTTTAATTCAAGGTTAATCATGCCCATTGATTGGACTAAGAACTCAAACCGACCAGGATCAAATGTCTTAGTGAACTAATCAGCTAATTGATTGTCTGTGTGGATCTATAACAATTTGATTAACCTTTTTCAGCACAGTCTCTCAAAAAGTGATATCTAATTTCAAAGTGTTTTGTCTTTGAGTGCTGAACTAGATTATTAGTTATGAAAATTGTTGCTATGTTAGCAATATTAATTTGTGTGTGCAAGAAGTTAAGACCATAATCAGGCATCTGGTTTTATATCCAGAGAACTTGAGAGCAACAAGGTAATGCTGCTATGTATTCAGCTTCTGCTATTGAAACATGTACATTTGTCTGCTTCTTGCATTGCCAGGAGACCAGTCTAGGACTAAGAAATTGACAACCGCCAGAAGTGTACTTCCTATTGAAGTTGCATCCCCCGTAGTCACTGTCAGTATAAGCATAGGGATTGAAATCTCCTTCATTTGGATATCATAGTCCAAGTGCAGGCTTGCCCTTGAGATATCTGAATATCCTCTTGACTGAATTCACATGAGATTCCTCGGGATCTACTTGATATCTGGCATAAACACATACACCAAACATTATGTCAGGTCTGATAGTTGTTTGATACATGAGTGATCACTCATAGATCGATAACAAGTCTGATGCACTGATTTTACTTCTTGTATCTGGACCTATCTTCATCTTTATGTCAATAGGAGTTCTGATGGACTGACAATGTGCATAATGAAATTTCTTCAACATGGTTTCCATATATTTTGATTGATTGATGAAGAGTCCATCTGTTGCTTGTTGTATTTGCAACCCTAAGAAGATTATAAGTTCCCCCATTGCACTCATTTGAAACTTGGAATGCATAAGGTCTTCAAAATCCTTGAAAAGTTACTTGTTTGTTGAGCCAAAAATGATATCATCCATAAAGATCTAGACTAGCAACATTTCATTTTCCTTTTCTTTTTCTTAAAGAGTTTGATCAATCTTTCCTCTCTCATACCCGTGTGTAAGAAGAAAGGATGATAGAGTCTCATACACCTTTGGTGGGGCTTGATGTAGACCATAAAATGCTTTGTCAAGTTTGTATACCCTGTGAGGGAAATCTGAGTCTTCAAAGCCTCAAGGTTCACTTATATAGACTTCCTTAGAAATTTTGCCATAGATAAAAGCACACTTTACATCCGTTTGGTACACTGTGAATTTCATGGATACTGAGTACCTAAAGAAAAGTCTAATGGCTTCTAATCTGGCTACTGGAGCAAACACCTCATCATAATCTATTCCTTTTTCTTGAGTGTATCCCTGTACCACTAATCTTGATTTGTTTCTGATGATAATGCCCCTATCATCAGTCTTGTTTCTGTATAGCCATCTGGTACTGATAGGGTATTGACCTTTGGGAAGATCTACCAGTTGCCATACTTTTTGTTTCTTGAATTGGAGCAACTCTTTCTACATTGCCTCGGTCCAGCTATTGTCTTGAAGAGCCTCTTTTATGTTCTTGGGTACTGTTTGACATAGAAAGCAAGAAAACAAACAATTGTTTGCAATACTTGACTTGCTTCTAGTCACCCGCTTTTCTAGTTCACCAATGATGCTTGACACCGGATGATCCTTATGTATCCTAGTGGTCTGAATTGAGTCACCAGTAATTTATACATCATAGTTAGAGACATTCAGATCATCTTGGTAAGAGGCACGTTCAGGTTGTGATGTGGAAGAGTGATGAAAGTAATAAAAAGGCTTCACCCGTTTCTGCTTCAGCATCTGCTACACTTTGAAGACTATCATCATTTGTATTTCTCTAAGTTCAACTGGCCCAGAAGCTGGTTTAGGATTCCTCACTTCATTTGATGGTTCTTCTGAAAGAGTAGGAGTTGAACTAGGACCATCCTCACTAAGACACTCTGATTTGGGGGTTCTAGTCTGACAGGATCAGCTTGCAATAAAACATGTTCGTTATTTTGATCATCAGAAGTAGGAGGGATCATAGGAGAATCATCTCTTCTGTCTACTATACTGGAAGTTCCAGCTATTTATAGGCTACTTGTATTTGACATGTGAAACTGATTAAAAGATCTAGTAAATGAGTCAATATCAAACAACCAGTCAGGACCATATGTTAACTTAGGAAAGGAATTTTCATTAAATTGAACATAGTTGATTCATCAATGATGTTTAATATGGGATCACACTCTAAAAGCCTTTGAGACTGAGGAATAACCTACAAAGAATACCTCATCAGACTTTCAAGCAAACTTTCCTAAATAATCTCGGGTGTTTAAATTGAGACAAGACTACCAAATGACTTGAAAAATCCAATGAATGGTTTTCTGTGAAAAAAAAGTTCATAAGGTGTTCTATTGCTTTCTTTGATTATCAAAGTTCAATTTTGTACAAAGCAAGATGCGTTGACTGCTTCTGCCTAAAAGGTAATTGGTAGTTTAGCATCTGCTAGCATTGTTCTTGCTGCTTCAATCAGTGTTCTATTTCTCCTTTAAGCTACTCCATTTTGTTGAGTTCTAGCTGCACTGAATTGATGAATAATGCCTTTGGTTGCACAAAATGAACTTAGATGTAAAATGTGAATAGTCATCATTGATCACCAAACAATATTGTTTCTTTCTAATGCTCATAATAAGAGTTGGTCCAAAAAGATCCATGTGAAGTAACTTTAATGGAGTATTATTTGTGTTTATTAGCTTTGGTTTATGAGAGGACGTGTTGTTTTCCTTTGAGACAAGCAGAATAATAGTCAATGAAATGGAATTCTTTTTGAGGCATACTAATTATATAGTTTCCTTTGACCAATCTGTTCATGTTTTTGAAATTTGTATGTCCCAAACGTCTATGCCAAAGTTATGACTCATCAAATGATGCTTTAGATACAAGACATGTTTCTTTTTTAGGATGTGTAGAATTAAGGTTTAAGACATATGTGTTATTCTTCCTCGAAGTCTTCAAAATAACCCATTCTTCAGGAATTTGAAATCCTGGTTACGGAGTATAGCGATGAGTGTCACTGTGTTAGTGAAGTTAGTTGAATATCTCTTGTCACAGATCTGAGACACGCTAAGAAGATTGAAATTCAGCTGCTCATATTAGTTCACTCTATCAAAGCTTAGTAATCCATTCATCACAGATCGTACACCAATAATTCTACAACCTTATGAATCTCCACCAAATGCTAAAGTAGTTCCTTGGATATGCTTGAAGTCATGAAGGAGGGAATTGTCTCCTGTCATGTGTCGGAAGCATCCACTATCCATATACGATAAGCTGTAGGACTTGTATCGATGACCCTACAAGCAAAAAGAACTAGTTAGCATACGGAACCCAAGCCATGATGGTCTTGGGTTGCCCATTCCTATCCATGACTGTAACTTCTTGATATTTTCCTCTCGGTTGTGATTTAGTTGAAGAAGCTTTGGTGGGTTTGTGTGGGGTTCTTTATGCTTTCTTTTGCTCAGTTTCAACTGAAGTGTCAGAAGAGTTATCAAACCTTTGATCCCTATTTCTAGATAGAAATTGGGCACGTTTTTTAATTTCAAAAATCACTTTTGCTTTATATCTTGGATAAAAACTGAGTGATTGTTTCATATTTTTATTTAGATTTTATTTGACACTCATTGACTGCCAAATTTCATAGAAGTCATCATCAAAGTTTAAAATCCTTGACTATTTATTATGTGATGGACTTCTAGTTTTGACCTTTACAGTTGAAATTGGTGATATGGGCTTGTTTTCTGGAATTCTTAAGCCTTTTTGATTGAAGAAGCAACTAAATGTATTGTGATTTATCATATCACATACAGAACAATACTTATTAAAATAACAGTTTTTAGTTGAATGATTGTTCATGTCATAGATTGAGCAGTATTGATTGAAATAACATGCAAATATATTGTGATTAAACCTTTCATAATTGTCACAGTACATTTGTTTAATCTTTGTTTTGAATGATGAAGATTTATTGTGTTTAACTGATTTTATCTTTGACTCTTGTTTCGATTTTGATGAAGAAGCAAGTTCATCCTTCTTGATCTCTGTAGATTGTTTCACAATTCTACTTTGTTGTTTGTTTAAAGGATGTCTTTCCTTCTTTGGAGCCTTTTTCACCTCTTTATCAAATTGTTTTGACTTTTATGGTGAGTTCAGTTCAATTTTCACTTTTGGTGTTTTAATTATGGTGACTCACTTTAAATGATGGAGATGCTATTGCTTTACCTTTAGTTATCTTTGAAACATTTTCTGATTTGCGCAAATTTTTAACAGACTTAATCTCACTATCAGATCTGCTTTAAATAGTGGGATTCACAGGTACTTTAACATTCTCTATCACTTTGAGTCTTTTAGGAATGAATTTCACAAATGCCACAATGGCCTTGATTGGACTCTTTTGTTTCTTCACACTTACATATTTATCGGAGCACACTTTGATTTTGATTGGATGACCTAATTTGATTTTATCCTCATTGGTTTCAATGTAAATATTTGGTTTATTTTGTGGATTAGTTATTTGTGAAACTATTAAACTAGTTTAGTAACCTTTGGATCATTTGAATTAGAAAGAGTGAGTGCCTCAGGCATAACCGTGTAGTTATCATTGTAAGGTGGAGGACAAGAATTGTATCCTATCCCAGTCATGTCCTTTGGCTGCTTTTGTGAATCAAGTAACTCTTACAGCTTAGTAGAAGAGAATTAGTAGAAGAGAATTAAAACTTTTCAAGTTTCACTTCAGTAGTTGATTGCTCAGCTTTGGTTTTAGTTAACAATTCAGTTAACCTATCATTCTCAGCAGCTAGAGTGTACTTTTCACCTTGTAGTTTTTCAATATATGAAAGTAATGACTTGATTTTCATTTCAAAGCTTTTCATTTCATGCCTTAACATTTCAGATTTGACTTTTTCTTCTTTGATTTTAGTAGCCAGTTTGTGATTATGTTCTCTGTATCCCTGTAGTTCATTAATACATTTTTCATTACAGAGATTTGATTTTACCTCAGATGGCATTGGAGTTAGACCATTATTTATGTGAGCCATGAGTGCATGATTTTGGAAATTAAGGTTTGACTTTCTCTGCATACAGGCTCCAATAACAGACTCTATCTTGTCTCATGACCAATGAATTTGAGGTTGCTTGGCTGCTTCCATGGGCTTGTTGAGTTTGTTGATGGTAATGCTGAAACTGATTTTGATAACTTCATTGAGGGCTTGAAGTTGATTGAGATGCTGGTTGACTATGTAAATTTCTCTTGTAGTAGTTATTGCTTCAGCGAGGAGCATTGCATTCCTTGCAGAAATGGCTTATCATACCATGATTGATACACTTAACTATGGATTTATCATATCCAAGCTTTGTGTTTTCATTCAAGCTTAGCTTCTTTCCTTTTCTGAAAAACTTCTTTGCTCTCGTAGCAATCATGGCCATCTGCCATCGCAAATCCATTTCTTCAACATCATCTGGATCCATTTCTTCCAGATCTTCTTGCATCAAGTGAGCTGAAGTGAGTCTTCCTCCCAAGTATGCCTCAAAGCTGGCAACAAAGGCAGTGTAAGTTGCCTTCCGCTCTTCAGATTTTTTAACACCAGGCATGCCAGTTGGTGTGGAAGTAGATATATTAGAAGATGATTGCTTGTGTTATTAAGATGCAGCAATGAATCCTATGGTTCTAGATTGATCTCTTCTTTAGTCACGAATTCATTTTCCACAGAATGAGTTTCTAAAGGAAAATTGTATGCCTCAATAACTTGAGGTCCACTCAGATTTATGCTTCTTTCATCCAACTCGAGAGCTTCAGTTTTTGCTATCATAATGTCTAAGCTTGTGCTATCTAAATCAGGTGTATTCTTTAGCATTGTCATATTCTGCTTCCAGCTTTCTGGCTGACTGTGCAACATTTTCTTATTCATTTCTTTTTCTTTGTAAGTGACCCCCATTATCTCCAAATGATTTGACAATTGTACAAATCGATGAAGCTATTTGGAGATTGATTCTCCCTTGGTGTGATGGAAGGTTTCATATTGATTAACCTAATTTTCTTTGTTAATCTTAGTCACCTTGCTGCTACCTTCACACATGATCTGCAGTGCATCCCACACACCTATTGCGGTGCCATACTTTTCTAGCCTTTGGAGGACGCCCATCTTTAAAGCATGATTCAAAATTTTGACTCTGTTTTTGATTTTGATGAAGAAGCATGTTCATCATTTTTAATATCAGTAGATTGTTTCATAATTCTACTTTGCTTATTGTTTTGAAGATGTCTTTGCTTCTTTTGAGTCTTTCTCGCCTCTGTATCAAAATTTATCAACGTCCTTTTTATTTAAAATATCAAAACCAATTCCTTGTTTTGACTTTGGTGGTAAGCTCAGTTCAAATTTCACTTTTGGTGTTTCAATCTTGGGTGATTTCACTCTAAATGATGGAGATGTTATTGTTTTACCTTTATTTTTCATTGAAGCTCAGTTCAATTGCTTGATTTTTTAGGAGATTTAATCTCACCATCAGATTTTCTTTTTGCAGTTAGTTTCAAATGTACTTTAGCATTCTCTATCACTTTGAGTTTTTCTAGAATGAATTTCACAAAAGGGATGATGGCCTTAACTGGGCACTTTTATTTCTTGACGCCTACATGTTTGTCTGAGCACTCTTTGATCTTAATTGGATGACCTAATTTATTTTTATCCTTATTTATTTCAATGTAAACGTTTGTTTATTTTGAGGATTGGTTATATGTGATACCATTGTTTTTGTTTCAGTAACTTTTGGTTCATTTGACTCAGACAGAGTGAGTGGCTCAGGCATGATTGTGTAATTGTCAATGAAGGGTGGAGGGCAAGAGTTATATCCTATCCCAGTCATGTCCTTCGGTTCCTTTTATGAATCAAGTAACTCTTGTAGCTTGGTATAAGAGAATTGAAACTTTTCAAGTTTCACTTTAGTAGCTGATTGCTCAGTTTTGGTTTTGGTTAACAATTTAGTTAACCTCTCATCCTCAGCTACTAGAGTATACTTTTCACCATGTAATTTTTTAATGTCTGAAAGTATGGACTTGATTTTAATTTCAAAGCTTTTCATTTCATGTCTTAATATTTCCGATTTTAGTTTTTCTTCTTTGATTTTAGCAACCAGTTTGTGATTGTGTTCTCTGTATCCCTGTAATTCGTTAATGCATTTTTCACTACAGAGATTTGATTTTACCTCAGATGGCATAGGGTTTGACCATTATTGATGTGAGCCATGAGTGCATGATTTTGAAATTGAGGTTTGACTTTCTCAGCATACAGCTCCAATCACAGACTCCATCTAGTCTGATGACAAGTGCATTGAGGTTAATTGGCTGTTTCCATGGGCTTGTTGAGCTAGTGGATGCTAACTTTGATGAGATTGTTGATGGTGATGCTGATGCTGAAATTGATGTTGATGACTTAATTTAGGAGTTGAAATTGATTGAGATGATGATTGACTGTGTGACTTTCTTTGGTAGTTGTTGTTTCTTCTGCGAGGTGCATTGCATTCCCTTAAAGAGTGACCAGTCATACCACATTTGAAGCACTTCACCTTGGATTTATCATATCCAAACTTGGTGTTTTCATTCAAGCTTAGCTTCCTCCATTTTCTAAAAAAATTCTTCGCTCTCATAGCAATCATAGCCTTTTGCCATTGTAAATCCATTTCTTCAACATCATCTAGATCCATTTTTCTGGATCTTCTTGTATCTGGTGAACTGAAGTGAGTCTTCCTGCCAAGTATGCCTCAAATCTTGCAACACAGGCATTGTAAGTAGCCTTTTGTTCTAAAGATTTTTGATCAACAGGCATGCTAGTAGGTGTGGACGTAGATGGATTAAATAATGATTGCTTGTGTTCTTGAGATGAGGCATTGAATCCAACGGTTCTAGATTGATCTCTAGATGACAGATAATCATCTTCTTTAGTTATAACTGCATTTTCCATAGAATGAGTTTCTAAAGAAAATTTGTATGCCATAATAACTTTAGGTCCATTCCAGTTTTTGCTTCTTTCATCCAACTCAAGAGCTTCAACTTTTGCTATCATAATATCTAGGCTTGTGCTCTCCAAATCAAGTGAATTCTTCAGCATGGTCACATTCTGCTTCCAACTCTCTGGCAGACTGTGCATCATTTTCTTGTTTATTTCTTTTTCTTGGCAAGTGACCCGCATTATCTCCAAATCATTCACCAATTGAACAAATATCTAAAGCTGTTTTGAGATAGATTCTCCCTTGGTGTGGTGGAAGGTTTCATATTGATTAACTAGTCTGTCTTTGTTAATCTTAGTTACCTCACTACTACCTTCAAACATGACCACTGATTTTTTCTTTTGCTTGATTCAGAGCTGCTTTGAGTCTATCAATATCTTTCTCCTTCTCTTGTTTTACAGACTCATATTTGGCTTTCAGCTTTTTAAGTTCTTTTTCTTTCTCATCTAACTCTAGAAGTCTGTCTCTAATAATACCAGACCTTCTATCAAGCAGTTTCTCCATTCTTGTTACTTCGAACAATAACTTAGAGATCATCTCATCTTTAGCATCTAGACGATTAACCTCAGATTCAGCATAACTTCCTTAAGCATAGGCCTCTGATGAACTAGTGTTTCAGGCTTCTCAGCATGTTGATCATCCTCATCTGAAGATGACTTTGATCCATATGATAAACTGGTAGATCTACCAGAATCAACAATGTAGCAGTAGCTGCTGAGATGAATGAATAGGAGAAAGGTGAACAAGAGATACTGGTGGAGAATGAATTGGGGATGATCTATATGGTGATGGAATTTTAGCTTCTTGAATAGAAGGCCTAGTGTGAACATCTCCACCTATATCAAGATGTGGTGACACTAGCCTTTGTCCTTCA
Source organism: Flaveria floridana (assembly GCA_018326465.1). NCBI lineage: Eukaryota > Viridiplantae > Streptophyta > Magnoliopsida > Asterales > Asteraceae > Flaveria > Flaveria floridana. The sequence goes on from BJCO01002058.1 coordinate 10,975, forward strand.
TCAGCTTCTTTAGCTTGCTCATCAACAGGTTGTTGATCATAAGCAGCTTGTTATTTTTCTATAGCTTCATGCTCATCAACAGGAGCAGCTTCTTCTTCTTCTTCATTAGGAACTTCTTCTGGATTTATCTGTTGCAACATCCATGTGAGCAGAGGAAAGAAATTTCCACTATAGAACTTTCTTGGGTCTCTTTTCTTGACGTATTTGTAGGACTTGGCATTGTAATCGGGAATGTCTATTACAGGTCTTTTAGGCACAATATCTGGAAAGGTTTCCTTAATAAGACATTGAAGAAATCTTAGATACATCAAAAAACAGGTGCCTTCTCCCTTCTTGAATATTGGACACTAAGCCGTTAAACACATATGCAGACATGTTGAGTTGTCTGTTTGTGCATAAGGCAGAGATAGCTGAAGATGTGGTTATGGGTAAATCATTCCATCCAGTCTTCGTCCGAGATAGACAGTGCTAGAACAGGTGAATTAAGAATCTCCACTATAAATCTACCAGTCCCTTCATTATTTTCTTTCCTTCTTCATATCCAATATTGGTAAAGAATGTCATGATCCCATCATCTTCCAGCTCTAAGGGAGAGTCAGCATTATCATAAAACTGTAGACACCGTCTCACAATTTATTTAGTGATGGTAAGTGTATGATCAGTAGTGATTCTTCCAGATATCATCTTTACGTCATCTACATCAGTTACTTCTGTAGATCCTTAGAAAGATCTAATAAAGTTCTCATAAATGATGGGTCTAACTGTGATAGCATGTGCTAATCTTGTGGTTGAAATAAATCTATTCATATCTCCCAGTCCTTCAAGTTTAGCACATCTGGGTCCAGATAACCACTAACATTGTGGACGTTGCTCCACATCAGATTAGCCATGATCTCTGCATTAGTGACATACGTGTTAGTAATTTACTAACAATGATCAAATCATACAACTAAAATCAAGTTTGATTTTTCTTAGTTTGACTTTATTTGGTCAAAATTGAGAGTTCAGTAGGTACTGTTTCAAAGGAATGTGACCTATCTTGATTTTGTAATAAACAACCATTTTTTTGTGTTTTATGTTTGTTTTTGATGATCTTGTTATTTTGAATATCTTTTAAATCTAAAACAAAGTTTATGACTTCAACATTATCGGTTCTTGGTTCCCCTGTTCAAGTGAAGAAACTAGGATTTTGAAACACAATCATTCATTGTTATTTTTGAAAGGATCTCAGCCTCTAGTTTGATCAATTAGGTTGTATTCGCAGCAGATTTAGCACAAGAATTAAGCAAATTATACTAAGAACATAAGAGATATATCAATGTAACAGTAGGTTATAGAGAAAGAGAGGAATTCTACAAAAAGGTGTTTTCTATTAGATCACGCGCTTCGGCAAGGATTACAATTAGGTTATCTTCCTTTTATAGGAAGAATGACGTCAGCTGATGTCACTTTGTAGTGACATCAAACCGTTATTCTAACAAACTACTGAAACTAACTTAACTACTGAAGATGTCAAACAGCTGACATCTCCTTACAAAATGCTAAGTGTTAAACTTATTACAACAGCTGAAAAGAAACTACTGAAAACTATAACGACTGAAGAACATACTCTTCAGTCGTTTTACAAACTACTGAAATAGAAAATACAACTACTTATAATAAAAAGCTGAAAGGTAAACCATCATAACAACTGAAGAATACTTCTTCAACTGTTGTGACAAACTCTGAAGCTTCAGTACTTGTCTTCAGACTTTAACTTCAGATGTTTCATCAGCTGATAACTTC
>BJCO01002059.1:0-16895 GCA_018326465.1 Flaveria floridana
AAGAATGTTAGACAATAGGATAAAATAGGTCCAAGGGGGAGTTTGTTGATACATTGTTCCTAGTTTATGTTCTTCAATGTAAATGTCTTTCATTTCTTACGCATATGTAATGCAGATACTTAATGAAATATGATATGCATTTTGATGTTTAATTGTCTTTGTTTATATCATATTCTTATTGTAATTGGAATTATTCATATTTATGAACATTATATATAGGTTTGAGGTTGTTGTACATAGTTCTAAGTCAATAATGATTCAGAAATGTATTCAACTTAGTCGGGTGGTTATTCATGTTAATGGACCATACTTATGAACCATACCCACGAATGAACCATACTTATGGACCAGTCGCACGAGTGAACCATGAGACTAGATCAGTTGTATGACTGAGACATAAGATTGACTCAGTCGCACGACTAAACCTTCAGTCATGCGTATGAGTCAAACGCATGAGTCAGTCACACTACTGAACCATGCTAATGGTTCAGTCGTACGAATGGATACTGAAAACCTATAAATACCACTTAGTTCGTGGAAAAACATAACACTTCGAATACTATCATACCCTAGCCGTCCAGAGCATTCCAGTTCGTCCATCCAACTTCATAGTTCGTTCCTGATCGATTCCAACTCGTTCTTAACGTTTGTTTAATCGTAAGATCTATCAGGTTGTTCGTTCTCACTGATTGGATTGCCAATCAAATAGAATTCCATGCTATTTGATCTGGTCTCACGCAGAATCCGTTAGTACTCCGTATGAAAACGGTCCTAACAGATGAGACTTTGAAGGACGGAAGTTAGATTGAAGCAACGCAGGAGGAGCTGCTTCAATTCAAAAGGCAAGAGGTTTGGAACCTATGTCCTCTTCCTTAACGAAAGACCATAATAGGAACCAAATAGGTATTTAGGAACAAGAAGAATGATAGAGGACTTTTCATCAAGAACAAGGCTAGACTAGTTGTTCACGGGTACGCACAAGAAGAGGGGATAAACTACATAGATGTTTTTGCTCTAGTGGCAAGACTTGAAGTTGTTAGGATATTCCTTGCTTTTGATGCATCCAAGGATTTCAAGGTCTACCAACTTGATGTCAAGTGTGCATTTCTATATGAGGTGATAGATAGGAAGTGTATGTCAAACAATTACGTAGCTTTGTAGACCCAGATCATCCTGATTATGTCTACAGGCTTTGATAAAGCTCTTTATGGGATGCACTAATCTCCAAGGATGTGGTATGAGACACTAACTCAGTATCTCTGTCAGCATGGCTACAAAAGAGGTACTATAGATAGAACACTTTTCATCAACGGTACTATAGATCATCCTGATTATATAGACGACATTATCTTTGGGTCAACTAATTAAAATCTCTGCAAAGATTTTGAGAAGCTGATGAAGAATATATTTGAAACGAGTGCCATGGGGGAACTTACTGAGTTTCTAGGAACTCAAGTGAAGCAAGTTGACAATGGCATCTTCATAAGTCAGTCAAAGTATGTGCAAGACATACTTACAAAATTCAACATGACTGAATGTAAGGTTGCGAAGACACCCATAGCTAGAAACCACTCCTTTGGACCTAATCTTAAGGGGGAATGTGTAGATGAACATATTTATAGGCATATGATTGGGTCTCTTATGTACCTCACAGCCAGCAGGCCTGATATCATGTTTGCTACATGTATATGTGCAAGATATCAAGATGTCACACCTAGTAGTTGTTAAGAGGATTCTTAGATATCTCAAAGGTGCTCCTAAATTAGGCCTTTGGTATCCAAAGAATTCTGACTTTAATCTGCATGCCTATACAGATAGTGACTATGGTGGCTGCAATATGACTACAAAGTTCACATCTGGGGGATGTCAATTTCTTGGTGAAATGATAGTCTCAGGGCAATGCAAGAAACAATCATGTGTGTTTACATCAATTGCTAAAGCTGAATACATTGATGCAACTAGCTGTTATGCTCAAGTACTTTGGATTCAGAATCAGATGCTGGACTATGGATTCAACTTCACGGAGACTCCAATCGACATAAACAACAACAGTGATATCTCCATTATAGAGAATCTTATGCAACACTCAAGGAAAAAACACATCAACATTACGTATCATCTAATTAGAGATAATTTTGAAAAGGGATTGATAAAACTAGTCAAAGTTAACACAAATGAATAATATGCTTATCTGTTCATGAAGGCTTTTGATGAATAGAGATTTAAATATCTTGTACCAACTATTGGGATGATTAACATTGAGTAGATTTTCTTAAAACCTAATTCAAGACTATTTCTAAAACATGTGTGTCCGAAGTTGTCTAAACTATCACCTATATAAGCTCAGTTTACTTTGGAAGATACTTTTTCAAATGATATTCCTTAGAATTATAGAAATTTTAAGCATATTTTCTTTTGGAAGACATTAATTCTGGAAGAATAATAAGTCTTCAAATCAGATAACAACTTATAAGAAATTTACCTTTGGAAGTAATTTTGATATATCTTCCGAAGCAAAAATATGTTTCTAAGTACTTATATGTGTTTGAAGAACAATTCTATTCCAAAAGCAATTAAGTCTAGGAAGATTTATTCCCTTAAGAATAAAATTTCCAAGTTCTTATCTCTTTCAAACCAAATATATCTCAGAAGAGAAAATACTCTTAAGTATTTTTCTTCCGAAGCAAATTTCCAAAAAGCTCAGGAATATCTTCCGAAGTCACAATTGGCTTCGGAAGTTTTTATAAAACTTCCGAAGATAAAATACCTTTGGAAGATTTTCGACTTCCAAGAAAACTACCTTTTTGGGCACCTTTTTCAGAGGTGGGACCGACATTCGGCTTTCAAAGTTTATCATTTTGCATTAACTTTGTCTCAAATTCATTTCATGTATATACACCTAACGGTTCCCCCTCTTTCACTATCTTCTTCATCTATAAATAATCTAACCTAAATTCACCCACAAACCGCCTTTGTTCTTATCTTCCTTCACCTCAAAGCTACCTCAAAATGACCAACCTTGACGCAGAAACCAACCATATTTTTCCATGCACTTACACGGCCAACACAATTAGGTTACTCTGTTGAACTCTGAGAAAGATCCTGGTTTCTAAAAGGTTTGCCATTTTCTTACTCTATCAAACTACCTCACTTCCCTCACCGTAGATCCTCCACTCTATGAGGATCAACTATTCGAGTTCCGAAGGACCTACCAAAAGGTCACCATGGATGGGGAGAAGGCACTGTCTGCCACAGTGCAGGGGAGGACAATCTTCATCACCCCAGCCTCCATAAACACACATCTAAGGCTGAATGATGTAGAAGGTGATTTTTCCTCCCCGAAGTCTGCTATCAACCAATCCTTTGAACAGATGAGCTATGAATGTGACTTTTCTGTAAGAACCTTCGGGAAAGGAAAGGTCTCCTCCTAGTGGAAGTGCCTCCTCCATATGGTCATCTACAGTTTATCATGGAGGATGGGACCAGATTCCTGAAGACCTTTCCTATATAGTCCATTGGAAGGTTCAAAGGGTCAAGTTCAGGTATTCATAATTTGTATATACTAATTTACATGTAAACTTTGACTCTTTAGAATATTACATGTTCCCTAGATATGTCCAGCACATTCTTAACTATGAATTGGGCTCACAGTTGAAGGGAACAGATAATGTTCTAAAATTAGGACAGGTGAAGCCTGACATCTTTAAAACTATGAGAAAGCTTACTGTGGGCTTCTCATGGGTAGAAATATCCCTTCTCCCAAAAATGTTAGAGCTTATGGCTCAAAGAGACAACCTAGCAGCACCAGCTAGTGTTGAACCCACACCTTCTACTTCTAAGTAACCCACACAGCACAAATAACCATCATCTACCAAAGAAAATCCAAACGAATCCCTACACAAGCTACTCAGCTTGTGCAGGCCCCCATATCACCACTTATGTAGGAGAAAATGAACACTGGAGATCCAATTTCCCCTAAGGAGAAAACCACTCCCATCTCACCATTTATTAGTGCTGAGGTTCCTTATGCTCAGCCTGATGAGCTCACAACCCCAACAGCCTTAGCCTTCACTCAAAGTCTCAAAACTCGAGTGAACAACCTTTAGGGGAAAGTGACCATTCCCAGACTCTAGATCTAAAACAACCTATTCCTAACCTAAAATTCTATGATGATTAAGACATGGGCTTTAGTGAGTACCATAAGTCTCTCTTCTCTACCCCTACTCCAGGAGAGACGGGTAATCCTGCCTCTCCCATATCTAGCCCAAATCATCCACCTACTATTGAGGTCGATCTCCCTGAACAAGTTCAAGAGGTCCATTTGGAAGAAGCTCTCACTTCTACAAGTGATTACATCATTAAGACCTCAACCATGGCAACCTAACCGCTTGACACTTCAACTAAAGCTGTCATGGTGTAGGGGAAATCCAGCAGCCAAGAACAAAGTGTTAGTGATGAGGAAGAATACTTAGGTATTATTCTCTCATCCCCTCATGATTCTTTTGATGAAGATGAGGGGAATATGAGACTAAAGGTGCGAAAATTGATTAAAACATGCACCTATTTAGTCTCCAAGGCTAGTCACTTGGAATCTCAAGTGACTACCTTGCAAAGAAGGGTCCATGATCGGTAACTTGAGATTTCTGATCTCAAGGAAAAACTAGCTGAGAGACCTTTAAGGAGGACTCAACCAAGAACACAAGAACCTATGGATGTGATAGACTTAACCCCCAGCTCACCTATGCAAGATGGTGATGCTACCAAAAAAGGGGAAAAAGTCCAAGCAATCATAGAACATGGGAGTTCTTCCTAGAGTATGAATATTAAGGATTCACCACCCTTACTTGGAATTGTCCATACTCAGCAACCTCCTCAAATCCATATTGATGTAGACTCACTCATATAGAGTTTTTTTGAGGAGGGTATACTAAGGGTTATGTCTACCCTATCCTATCACTCTAAGAATCCAATCATAGGATGGAAGTATGACACTGATAGAAGAGCCCTGATAATCTCTAGATCTCAGGGGCAACAAGAAATCATCAACTTCTCTAACCTAAGATTTTATGAGAGCACCTATCTGATTGGCCTTTAACATACCAACCCAAGTCAAAATAGGCAAGCTACAAGGTTAGCAAATAGGATTCAAGAAAGGGTGCTAAAAGAGTTCAAGCTGAGATCCAAATTATATTGATAGAGGCTAGTAGGTAAGACTATTGGTCAACTGGATGTTGAGGTGGACCCAAAGATTAGCTTTGAAAGGGAAGACTTGACTGAAGGCCCAGTAGTTGAGCCTATGAACCTTGAGATAAGAACATCTTCAGTACCCATTACCCTCAATGAAGCACCAGCTGGTGACGGTTCTTCATAACTTCTCCTGTCCTGGACTTTTGCTGCAAATCCAGACAGTAGGTATGTCATCAAAGATTAAGGAGGTCAAGATGTCTATTTCTGGCAAGACATACTTGATCTTTCTCCACATGATCTCTATAACATGAGAAGATACCATGAGAGTCTGAGGGATCCTGACCAATTGATGAAGAAAGGGGTTTTGATCCTGATGAGGACTGTTAATGTCTAAGTATCATTATCTGTTTTGGTAGCATCAGCCTGGGGGAGTTTGTAAGGTTATACTTGAATGGATGATGCAACCAAAGAGCTTTCAGCATGCATGCATGATGTACATAGTTGAAGTTACTTCGGAAGTTTTACACTCCTTATAGAAAATATTCTAAGTGTAAAATCTTCCGAAGCTGAAGACCAAATCTTCTGAAGCAAAATCTTCTGAAGCTTGAAGGAAAAAGCCTTTTGAAGCCAAATGCTGAAGACTGATTTCTTCTAAAGACAGAGAAGACATGTTTTCTCTGATCAACTTTTTCATAAAGCTGACCAACTTTCCGCTACCACTCTGAAGACTCACCAACTTATAAAAGTTGATGAAAAGGTCCATGCTTTTGTATACTATAGATTATGGTTTAGAGTCTGTAACTTTCTACTTTATACATTTTATCCCTTTTGTAATAGATTAGGATATGAGCTATGGCATGTCATAGTGACAAGTCAAAAGGCAATCTGCCTTTTGACTATACATTGATTTTGTTGTCTAGATTAGTGTTGCAGTTGGCTTTCAAAGTATAGTCGGTTGTAGAATATAGTATAAAGTATCTCAGGTTCTTGTATTTTATCTTATGCTTTGTAACACTTGTAATATAACTTAAGAGCAATATACAACATTCTTGAAAACAATACTTATCTTATTCTTGCTCTTGTTCTGTCTCTTGTTTACTTGTGTTTTAGCATCATATACTCAAACCCCATTCCCTATTTTATCTATTAAGTGTTCTAAGTCTCTCTACCTTATGAAAAATATTATGTGCCCATCCCTTAACCGGTCCTCCAAGATGTTTATCAACACACTCCCCCTCAAGATTATGCTAAAAGAGTGGTTTCTGGATATGGGTATCTTTGCAACCTTACACTCAGTCAGATAAAATATGTTAAGTATGTCTTGCAAAGTACTGGTTTATGAAGATGCCATTATCAACTTGCTTCACTTGAATTCCTAGAAAGAAATTGAGTTCCCCTATGGCACTCATTTCAAATCTATTCTTCATCAGCTTTTTAAAGTTTTGTAAAGCTTTGGATTAGTTGACCCAAAGATGATATCATCTGTGTAAACTTAAACCAGCATCAACTCATTCCTTGTTCCTTTAATAAAGAGTGTGCCATAAATAGTACCCCTCTTGGATCCATGCTGAACAAGGTACTGTGACAGTGTCTCATACCACTTCCTTAGAACTTGGTGCAGCCTATAGAGAGCTTTGTCAAGCTTGTAGACATAATCAAGATGATCTAAGTCTACAAACCCAGTGATTGTTTGAAATCCTTGTATATAGCAAAATAAAGAAATATCCTAATAGCTTCAAGTCTTGCTACAGGAGCACAAACATCTGTGTAGTCAATTCCTTTTTCTTGTGTGTACCATTGAACAACTAGTCTTGTATTAGCCTTGATGACAAGTACTCTATCATCTTTATTATTTGAAAACCCACTTGGTACCTATTGTGGTATTCTCATGAGGAAGAGGACAAAGTTTCCAAACCTTTTGCCTTTTGAATTGAATCGGCTCCTCCTGTATTGCTTCAACCTAACTTCCATCCTTTAAAGCCTCTTTAACCTCCTTTGGCTCAATTTGGGACAAGAAACAAGAGTGTAGATAAACATTTTTGTCATGGGTTTGTCCTCGTGTTCTTGCCTCTATGTCAACATCTCCAATGATATTTATGGTGGGATGTGACTGGCGGATTCTCAGTTGAGGAATCACAGCAAGTTGGTTGACCAGATCTAAGTTTGTAAAATTTAGATCTAGTGATTGACTATCACTCACCACATCATAGAGTTAGAGAAACTTGATCCAATGAGTGTATGACATCATTGATGTTGTCTTCTATGGAGTGGTTATCAGCATCAAGAAATTCTTAATCACTATCACCACCTCCATCAACATTTGAAACCCCTTCATTTGAGTTATGTGTCTCCATGCTGGAATTTACAGGCACCTCAGATGTCAGCTGAAGAGTTTGTCATTGTTATGCTAACAAGATTTCCAACTATAGGGTTTGTTACCACTAGAGCTGAAGAAATTTTATCACTTGGTCTTCTTAACTCAAATCTTAGGTTAGGATCTCTTTTTAATAAGCTACCTTTAGATCTTGAAACATATTCATAATATTTGTTAAAATAGTTGGTAACTAAATCAAGATCAAATAGCTAATCAGGACAAGAACCTTTCACACTGGATGTGTGCTCATTAAAAGTCACATTGGCTGACTCCTCAAATACTCTAGTTTTGAGATTGTATACTCTATAAGCGTTATATTGAGAAAAGTATCCAATAAAGTGTCTATCATCTGATTTCTCACCATATTTAGCCATCTGATCTTTGGTATACAAGATAGTGCAAGGACATCCAAATGATCAGAGGAAACCAATGAAAGGTCTTCTTTTATGCCACAGCTCATAAGAAGTCTTACCATGAGTCTTGACTACTAAGACTTTATTTTGCACGTAGCAGGAAGTGTTAACAGCCTCTGTCCAGAAGGTGATGGACAGTTTAGAGTCAGAGAACATGGTCCTTGCAGTGACAATAAGTGACATGTTTCTCCTCTCAGCAACAACATTCTGTTAAGGAGTCCTGGGAGCATTATATTGTCTTGTAATACCCTTTTCATCAAAAAATATATCAAAGATTTGGTTCTTGAATTCAGTTCCTTGATCACATCTTATGATCTTAACCTTGTGATCACATTAATTCTCAATTTTCAGAATGAAGTTCTTTAAGATCTAAGGGTCTCATCCTTAGTTCCAAGAAAAAAGACCCAAGTGTATCTTATAAAGTCATCTAAGATCACCAGGAAGTATAAAGTCCTTTCTAAACTCATTACACTAGTAGGGCCAAAAGAGATCCATATGTAATAAGTATAGGGAGTAGTGATGGAGTTATTTTACTTTGGCTTGTGAGACACTTTGTGTTGCTTTCCTTTCAGACATGCAACACAATTGACATCACTTGTAAACTCTTTCTTTTGCATTCTAGTTACCAAATCATTCGTAATTAATTTATTCTTGTTCTTAAAGTTTACACGACACATTATTTTATGCTAGAGGAAAGACTCATCACTGTTGGCTTTAGATAAAAAGCAAGAAACTTCTCCTGATGAAGATGTTTCCTATAAATGCATCTTCTACATGTTTCCTTTACTGGAGGTTCTAAGTAGGATATGCACTTGAGGAATGACCACCCCAAGATTGAGAATAATGAACTCATGCTTAGTAAAGAGCATGTTATGTCTCTAGTCACAAAATTGAGATACAATCAAAAGATTGTGCCTAAGCTCTTTAACATAGTTTACCTTTTTAATGCTGAGCTTAACATTTGAGACTCTGTCCCTTCTAGTAAAGTAACCACCTGATTCTCCACTAAAAGTAACTGGTCCTCCATCAATTCTTTCAAAGTTCTAAAATAAAGAGCCATTGCCTATCATATGCCTGGAACAGCTACTAGCAATGATCCATACATTTCCTTTGGTCTTTAACTATCCCTACATAAAGTAGATAGTTAGTTACATTTGCAAACCCAAGCCTTATTGGTCTTGGGCTCATCAAAGTGAACCAAAGATAGTTCAATAGTTATTAATCCTATATGCAAACTCTGATAATCATTTGCTTTTGTTGATGAAGAATTTTCAGTCACATGGCCTTCCTTCATCTTCCACACCATCTTTGGAAGATTAGACTTGGCCTTTAATACTTTAGAAGTTTTGATGACTTTGAAAGTTTTGGAGACTTGACCTTTGAAAGTTTTTGTATCCACTACAGTAGACTTCAGTACTTCAGAAGCATTCCTTTCTTCCGAGACAAAATTTCTTCCGAGGGTAATTTTACACCTATATTCTTCTTCACTCTAGAGCTTCCGAAAGGAAGAGATTTTCCTTCCAAAGCTATCTTCTTCTTCATCTTCTCATATGAAAAAGAGATTTTCCTTCCAAAGTTATTTTCTTCTTAGTTTTCTCAAAAGTTTTATTCTTAGTTATATGGATGGTACTCTTGGGATTGTAGATGCAATCCTTAACAAAGTGAGAGGTACCACCACACATGATACATTCAATTGGCATTCTTCAGAGAGTCTTCTTCTGAGTAGAAAACTAAGCTTTTTTTCACTTCCTTCTTCATCTTCATAGATGATGTATCAAGCTTCTTAGAGTGAGGCTTGCTCTTGGAACTGGATGGTTTAGGTTGTGTAGCAGTGGTGCATATTTGATCAACCTTCTTCTCTTGACTAGAATGATTTGGACATGAACTAGGACTCCTGGTACTAGAGTCCATAGTTGAGTCTTTAGTCTTTACCACTTCAAATCCAGTAGAAATAAAGACTTGTTTTTGCTTGGAGCTGAAAGTGATCTTGATCTCGTGGGCTTTCTTTGATTTTCTTTTGGCTATCCTGATCAAGTTCTTTCTAGCAGACCTGGTCATCCTTGGTTCTTTCTTCTCTCTAGGAGCATACTGACCCTTATTAGGATGATCCTTCTCACTCAATACAGATTCATCCTTCACTATCTCCTCTTCATCTTCATCCTCTTCTTGGATAAGGTCTATGAAGGGCAACTCATCTTGACAAGTTTCATACCTTGGAGATCTTATAGATAATAATATGTGTAGAGGAGCTACCTCACTTGAACCTAATCCCAACCTATTCTGGTAAAAAAGTCTTTGCATGTATGGATGAAAATATGATGTTCTTAAAGGTTTCTTTTTCAAGAACATACTTTTCTGCCCTGGCTTTGCTGATCACAAGCTCAGCCTGGCATTCAGTTAACTTAGTAATGAGATCTTTGATTTGAGTCTATTATTTGTGTGCTTAAGCTTAAGAGCTGATATTGTTTTCTCTAAATCTTCTATTATAAGTTTTTAGTCATTTTCACCTCTTTTGAAATCAGCTTTTAAAATATTTAAGTACTCAAGGTCAGATCTCACTTCTAAGTTATAGGACCTATACATGTTTAATTTACCAATGCACTCAGGAGTACAGAGATGTTCTAATACCTTGGCTTCTTCATGGTCAACAATTAGGGCTTGGTTGAGAGAAACATCCTCTACCTAAAAGCTCCAGTCAAAGCCTCCTTCTTCAACAGAAATAGCAGCATGTTGTTTTGGTTGGCTTGGCTTCTCATATCTGGAAGCAGCATCAATGTAGTTAGGCCTGGATTGTGCTTGGCCACCATTTTCCTTGTTGCATTGCACTCCCTAGCTAAGTGTCTCATCTGGTTACAGTTGTAACACTTCACTTTGCTTTTATCCAGTCTAAACTTTCCACTGCTTACATTGATAGGAAACTTTCTTTCGGTTCTCTTGTAGACTTCTTGGCTCTATGAGTGACAAGATCCATTTAATGGACTATCTCCATGTACTCTAGTTCATCTGGATGGATACACTCCAAGTCTCCAAAAGTGAAGAGAAAGTTTCCATAACTTTCATCAGCAGACACAAAGGCTTGAGATGAGCTTGTGTCTTGGAATAAGCTTCCTTGGATGTAGCTCTCCCTTTGTGTCTCAGGAAATATGATGAAAGGACCCTTTTGTGAGTTGTCAGGGTAGCAAATAAGATGATGTTATGGTTCTCTACTGTAAGGCCCCGATCCCGGCACCTCACAGTTTGACATTCGTAGCACTTAAAGATACATAATAATATATATATTTCATAAATAAGCAGGGGAATTACATTTAACCAAAAGCCAATTCATCTAATTTATAAATATTGTTGTTAAGCAATACATCGTTGTTCGTTACTTACAAAAAGGATTGTTTAAATGCATTACAAAACAACAATATCATCAAAACATGAATGGATGTCAGTCTTGTCCCGCCGAGCAGCTTCACCCCCGTGCCATCCTCAGCAATAATTACCTGTCAACTGAAAATGTATAAAAGTTAGCATTGCTGAGTGAGTTCTAGTTTTAAAAGCGTTAAAATACCTTGAATGGATTATACATATAAAAATACGCTTTTTCATAAAACACTTCCTTTACTTTCGTATGTGAGCATACATTATACATACAACAAGGTATTATCTTCTTTCATTCATTCATTACCATGCTTATTCTTTCATTTCGTACTTTTATCATTATCTTTCACTTTCTTTCCGGACCAATGTGCAATAGCCCGAACATTGTGCACGAAGCTAATGTTGGGTCTGAGGTCTATAAATGGACCCCAAACATTATGCATGAAGCTTGACCCAGTCACCTAGGGTATGGTACAAGGGTCCCTGTCAATCTCAATGATTGACCCTGTGTGCATCCTTTGGGGTAGCTAACCCGCATCACAGTTGAGCTAACGACAACATGGTCGTGCACCTCCATTCATTTTGCTTGCAAGTCTTTCATTCTTTCATTTATGTTCCACTTTTCATCATTATTAATCTTTCACTTTATTAATGATAATACTTTACGTATACGATTATAAACATACCACGTAAAGTCATACAATATAATATAATATGGAACATAAGAATCATAAGAACAAATCATATTTATGCATAAAATAAGCATTTAATAACCTCAGGTTAAACTTGGGTCAAAACCCTAAAATCACAGATTCACAAAATTTCAGAAATAACTCTAAGTGCTCTGGGCGCATGGGTACTATGCAGGCGCATGGGCACTGCATATGCGCATCATAACTATTTAGGCGCATGGCCTAGTACTTAACTGATTTTCTACTAACATAGGCGCATGAACTATTCAGGCGCATGAGTACTATTAGGGCGCCTAACCCCAATACTTAGGCAATCTGGCCAAATTTCTAGGCGCATGAACAACTTTTTAGGTGCATGGACTACATTTGGTTTCTAAGGCATGAACTTGGGCGCATGGGATACTGTTTGGGCGCATGAACCCTATTTGGGCGCATCACCCTACTTAGAACTTTTTCTAAGGCAATTTTAGACTCATGGGCCTTATTTAGGCGCATGACCAACCTGTTTGGCATAATCCTAACATATTTGAAGTCCCAACCATCATATTCTCTTATTCTAAGATTAATACAACCTTACTAAGCATAAATAACACGTAACAACCATAGAACATCATCATGTAAATATAACATTTACGGGTAGACATGCATAATAATTATAAAACCTTTTTAATACATTTTCAGCCCCAAAAATATTTTGAAATATGTAAAAGACGGGTCACCTAATGTAGTAAACAAGTAAAACTCCTCCAAACCTGTTTGTTCACGAGTTCAAGCACCTAAAACAAACCAAGAACACAACCCGAACACTTAAACACATACATAATGGTTTCTAAGGGTGAAACCACCAAGAAAACCGAGTCAATTACACATAAAAACACTTACCTAAGAAGATATCAGCCTCCTTCTTCTTGAACAACCGAGAGAAAGTATTCCAGCTTTTCTCCTTTCTTCTTTCGATCAAAAAAAGCAGATGGGATGGTGTATAGGGCGGCCATACCCATAATATATTAAAATATTAGGTTGTTGTACTACTTTACACTTTAACCCCAATAACTTTGGCTGCTTTTTCTTTTCTTCTAGATACTTTTATTTTCCTTTCCCACATTTATTTTCTTTTATTTAACAAAAAGTTTCAGGTGTTACATCTACTATCCCTTATAATCATATGGAGGGTTGAACTCTGTTGATTGCTAGAAGAGCTGCTTGATGGATTCTGCATGTTAATCTCCATCTGGTAGCCACTAAGGATACCATACAGCTCTATGAGAGTAAGGGTGGAGAGGTTTTCAGTTCTCTTAATGGCCACACAGTAGTGAGTCCATTGACTGGGAAGAGAGAACATGAACGTACTCATAATGTCCCTATTATCAAGCAAAGTTCTCAAATTATTGCTTCATGAGGCCCTTCTTGTTTATCAGACCCCTCATGCATAAGCTTCAATGCATCCAATAGCTGCTTGGCATTTTCGCACTTCTTAAAGTCTCTGTATATAAATTTTGGAAGAGCAGTTTTGAGAGTGGTCGTGGCCTTCTGATCTATGTCAATCTTCTTCCAGTATTCCTCAGAATAGTCAGCCATTTCCTTAGGAATCATCCCACCTCCAGTAGTGGCTAAAGATGTGCTTGGGATGTGAGGTACTTTGACAACAGATCTTCACATTAAAGGACAGGTGAAGGGGGGTCAATGCAATAGTTTCACAGTGTTTGGAGAGACTTAGAACACTTTACAGATCAAATAAGGAACCATGTTAAGGGTGAAACAAATAATACAAGTAAATAATAGAACAAGAACATAATAAGATGGTTTTTAAGAATGATGTGTATTGTTCTCAAGTTCTTTTTACAAAGTGTTACAAAGCTTAATTCAAATGACAAGTACTTGAGATACTTTATACTACAGCCTACAATCAGCCATACTTTAAAGGTTGGCTGGAAACACTAACCTAGACAACAAAATCAATGTAAAATCAAAAGGCAGATTGCCTTTTGACTAGTGACTATGACATGCCACAGCTCACATCCTTATCTAATTTAAAAAGGATAAAAGTACAAAAGTAAAAAGTTACAGACTCTAAGACCTTAATCTACAGTTGACAAAAGTCTGGACTTTTCCCCAACTTATGTAAGTGGGTGAGTTTTCAGATATGGCAGCGAAAAGTGGTTCAACTTTTGTCAAAAGTAAGTTACAGAAAGCATGTCTTCTTTGTCTTCAGAAGAAATCAGTATCTTGGCTTCAAAAGACTTTGTCTTGAAGCTTTGGAAGACTTCATATTTGGCTTTAGAAGATTTGGTCTTTTGGATTCGGAAGATTTAGTAAGTGTCTTTCATTGAGTTGTATCAAAATTTTCAAAGTAACTTCCTGTGTATTTCACATGTACATGCTGAGAGCTCTTTGGTTACATCAGCCTCTAAGTATAATCCTTACATCCAATATCATAATCACCTTATTTAGACTATCATCTTCATCATCTACCTGAGAACTCTAAATAATATGCTCTAGAATGACAATCACATCAATAGAGGTTTGTGTCATAGGTTGATCATCAATAACTTCATCAGTCTCTATCACATTTGGCTCTATTTCTACAGTTGTAGTTTTGTTTGTTGAGTTTTAATAACATATTTTGTATCAGTAGTTTGTTTTCCACTTGATTCTCCAAGTTTTGTAGTTCTTCCTTGATCTGACTAATTAGACTGAGATGGAAATCGAGATGTAAATTTATTAAACTGATTATCCATGATAAGAACATAACTATATAAGAACTACAGTTAATGTTCCAAATTCTTTATCCTTTGTCTTTCTCATGAATATCTAGCTGTAATAAATCGATCAACTTTATTGTTTCCATCATCTCTCTATCTAACAATAGTATCCTTTTCTCTAAA
The DNA here is from genome assembly GCA_018326465.1 of Flaveria floridana. Classification (NCBI taxonomy): domain Eukaryota; kingdom Viridiplantae; phylum Streptophyta; class Magnoliopsida; order Asterales; family Asteraceae; genus Flaveria; species Flaveria floridana. The sequence continues at coordinate 14,918 of BJCO01002059.1, forward strand.
ATAGCTAGTGTTCAAGATCTAGATGTTCAACATCAAAAGCTATACCTTCATCTTGATTCCTTGGTGGTGTAGATTGAACATTATCAGTAGGAGTTAATAGGAGTGTCTGACACAGTAGTTGACTCAGCAACAATAACAGGTATCTCCTAACGTATATCTTCACTAACTCTTTATTCAGACTCTGACACTAGTATTTCTCTGCTTGGTGAAACTATGGTCATCACAGTTTAAGGTTTTCTAAAAGTAACTTCTCTCTCTCTTCCTCAGCCATGTCTATGACTTTCAGTGGCAACTTTCTTCCTAGCCACTATCTTCTTTCTTCTATTAGTGGTCGGAGACTCTTCAGGAACAAAATCCACATCAGTATCTTCTATTATACGTTTGGGAGGGGTAACAAGCACTCTGGGTCTCTTTTGAAGAATTTAAGGCACATTGCTTATCTCATCACTTGTCGTCTCAGAATTAGAGTTGTCTTCAAACCACACATCAATCTCTTTATCAGATGTCATTTCCCTTTGACATGTTTAACTTCCCAAAGCACCATCGGGAGTTCTAAATGATGTACCAACTGGTTCAGTATGATGTATGACTTTTGTTGTTGTTGCTGAGGTTGGCAGTCATTAGAGTATCTCCCAAGTTTGCAAATTGATCACCTTTCCATGCATGTCCTCTTTCTCTCATCAGGTATGTAAACACATCCTTCTTCATAATCATGATAGAATATGTAGCAGTACCAAAAGTAGCTAACTCAAGATAAGTAACATTAACTATTAGTTGTACGAATATTGGATACATGATGAACTTCTTTCCCACAGTAGCTATCACAATCTTCTGCATCTCAGCAAATATAGCTTTGGAAATGCTATATGGTAGATCATCTACTAGTGATATCAATGGTGAACTAAAAGCAACACTCAAATTGTCCAAACTGGCCTTCAAATTACTCAAGCAATGTACCACTAAGTATTATAGATACTTCCATAATGGTGGTAAATGCTTCTTCTCCAAGGATGGGTATTAGTGATTGAAGGGGTATCACCCCAAATACAACACAAATTAGTCATAGAACAAACAACCCGAGTTTAAGAGCAACACCATAGAAACATGTGATCAACATAGTACCGAGAGGCAAACCAAGGACCCTAGCCATGTGAAGCCTTTGTCGTGGCTCACGTAAGGGATAGTCCTGCTACGGCAAGTTATGAAGGTTTGTCATCCATCTTGCTCAAACCCCCAGTCGTAGCTAGAGGAACGAGGCCTCTGTCATGGGTAAGGCAAGGGACACACCAGCCGCAACACATTTCTACTCACCTAGAGAAGACGGTAGAGGCTCCTCGGGTTGTACCATGAAGTCGGCTGTTGCCTCTAGTATACGGCGAGCCCTCTCACCTAATGGTTCAGACTATTCGGAGGCATCCTCTTTAGCAGATAACTTCATGCGGTTAAATAGTCCCATCCTTGCAACAACATAAACAAAAGGATATCATAAAAATGGTCAGACAAATAGATAGCGTACAAGCAAAATTGACAAGCAGCTGACGTCTCCCTTGATAACTCATGTATGGGAGAAGGCTCGGCTTAACACAATTTCGGTTGATGCCAACCATCACAAGGAAGTGCTTAGAGTAAGGGCATAGTGCAGTGGGCTCGGACGTCAAAATATAATTGGAAGACACATCATACTCATCCGACTCAGGGAGCGCATCTCTTATCACCTCGTCCACCCCAAACCATTTCAATTCAAATGGAACAACACAAGCACAAATAAAGAAACAATGTGACAGGATCTCAGCCTCTAGTTTGATCAATCAGATTGTATTCGCAGCAGATTTAGCACAGTAATTAGCGATTACAGCAAGAACACAAAAGATTTTGCATGTAAAAGTACAAACATAGAGAGAGAGAAAAGTTCTGCAAAAAGATGTTTTCTATAACTCCACACGTTTCGGCGCCGAATACAATATGGCCATCGTCCTTT